>JBBDGP010000295.1:4737500-5040000 GCA_037952835.1 Lithobates septentrionalis
TCCCCAGGCCTGATGTGAGGTATCCGGCTGGGGCGGCGCTCGTGCTTCAGGCACACGGCATTAGTGCCACCTGTAAGACGCAAGGGGAGGAGGCAGGATCGGGAGTGGAGCCTATATCCATTTTTAGCCACGTGGGAACGCTGCAGCCCGTAAGCAGTAAGTGGCACAGGCACCAGCAAGGCCCACATAAGGGGTGGTTATGTTACCTTGCCTTGTTACTGAGGAGAAAGCCTGACTCACTGAGATGGTTTGCTTTTGTGTTTTTTCTTGTTATGGCACGGTAAGAGCTCTGACCTGGCAGTTAAAAAGATACCTTTCTTGTAAAGCAAAGTTTCCAGAATGATCGAAGAGGCCTCCTTTGCATTGACTCCCTGGTCAAAAAGGTATCTACTTCTGCATGCAGCGATTTAATCGCATCAGTTAAAGAGCTGGATGCTACTATTCAACCTTTTTACTCTTTACTAGCAAACCTGTCTCTAAGTCAGCGGTCTACCTCAGAATTCTCACAAGGCTCACAATCCTGGTGGTGGAGGCTGAAGTGGGTTCTCCTACCCAAGAGGGACATTCCCCCTCTCATACCAAGAAAGATTTGGAGGAAAAAGAGGAGGAAGGGGTAGAAGATGCACCCTCCAAGTACAAGTTGTCTTTAGAACAAGTAGATGGACTGTTAAAGGCAATTTATGCTACTTTGGGTTTATGAAACGAAAGGAAAGAATTATTTCTACATAACCGAATCTATGCTGGTGTTAGTGAGCCTAAAGGTCGCACCTTTCCAGCACACTCGGTGATCTCAGAGTCTTTCTTTCCAAGGGCCCATTAACCGCTTCAGCCCTGGAAGATTTTACCCCCATTCTGACCAAAGCACTTTTTGTGATTCGGCACTGCATTGCTTTAACTGACAATTGCGCGGTCATGCGACGTTGCACCCAAACAAAATTGATGTCCTTATTTTTCCACAAATAGAGCTTTCTTTTGGTGGTATTTATTTGATCACCTCTGCGTTTTTTATTTTCCCATTTACGTCTTTCAGGACAGCACCATAGAGAGACCTTGACTCCTCCCCTTCTGAGGAAACACCGCCTTCAAATTTTAGATTTAAACCTCACCGCTTCCCCCCGGCCCCTCAGTTCTGGTGTTTCCTCCGGTGGGGAGACATCGCAAGGAACCTGGGCTAAACAGCCAGGGAGGCTGAGGCTAATTGCAGGCTGAGCAGAGGGGGGTGGATCGGGCGCTCTCTCTCTCTGTCTCTCTCCTGCTCATTTTCCTAAAAAGACTGCAGTCTAAGGGGCTAGTGTGGCTGGGTACCTTTTTAAAGACTGCACATCACGCTCCTCCAGCTTCTCTTAGTGAAGCTGTAAGCTGGAGGGGTCCGTTTTCGTTTTGCCTAGCAGTGGCATAGGCGGAGGCACAGGAGACCGCCCTGCACTAGCAGCCAGCGTGGGAGCTCTGAGCGCTGGGTCGGAGGGCGGGTGATGTCATTTCCGGCGGAGGTCAGTGCTTCCGTCTGACCCGTGACTTCCGGTTCCGGTCGCGGTGATGAAAACGGACCGCGCGTTCGGCTGGTGCTGCCTCTGACCTGCTGTGGGGACAGCATACAGAAGCTTGGAACACCACTGTGCTCTAAAGGAGATGTCGGAAGCAGAGGCTTCAAGAACCGCTCCAGGAGAATCCTGCACCAGCCACTCCAAGGTAAGAGGAACCCTGGGGTGGTGTTCCCTTACCGATTCCTGTAAGCTCCACAGGTGTAGAACTCCCCTTGGTGGTGAGGGGGGAGGGTGTGACTGGGTCCCTGGTGGTGGTCGGTCCCGGGAAGTGCACCCCTGGTGGCCCTCTGTGTTAGTGTTGGTGGATAGGTTTGCTGATTGCTCCCTCTTTTTTAACTTATTTTACAGGGCAAAGCTACAGAGAAAAGCAAGTCGCCCCACAGTACCAAGAAAAAATGCCCCTCATGCAGAATCACAATGGGGGAGTCTTGGTCTAAGCCCCTCTGCAGGGAATGTATAGAGGGGTTAGTGAGGGAGCAGTCTGAAGAACAGTCTTCAGATTTAGCAGCATCCGTTAAGGAGCTTTCTAATACGGTGCAGACCTTTAAGGCACTATTTTCCAGTCTTCAGTTGCCACAGCCGCAGGTTATTCCTCCACCAACACAGCTGAGTGTCCCTCAGTCCTTAATGGATGCTCCCTCGGGAAGTGGAGAGAATCCAGGAGGTGCCAGACTCGAGGTTGAGGAAGAGCCTGATAGCGAGTCTTCAGATCCCCAGGGGGAATCAGAGGGAGAGGAGGTGGAAGGGGAATCCACAAGATCCTCTCGATACAAGCTTTCCCTAGAAGAGGTGGAGGAGCTCCTAGGAGCCATTCATACCACCCTAGGAATCCAGGAGGAAAGAAAAAAGCTATCACTCCATGACCAGATGTATAAGGGACTAGGGGAACATAAAAGGAAGGTGTTCCCGGTCCATGAGGTCTTGGTCGACGCCATCAAAAAAGAATGGCAAGACCCCGAAAGGAAACCTTTCCTTTCAAGAGCACTTAAGCGTAGGTTCCCCTTTGCAGAAGAGGAGGCGCTGGTATGGAACAAATCTCCTAAGCTAGACGCAGCCTTTTCGCAGGTCTCTAGGCACACTGACTTGGCCTTTGAGGACATGGGGGCACTCCCAGATCCCATGGATAAGAGGATAGATTCCCTTCTGAAAAAATCCTGGGACTCTTCCCTAGGGAACCTCAAACCCGCCATGGCGTCCACAGTCGTGGCACGAAACATGGAATACTGGCTGACGCAAATTAAAGCGCACATAGAGGCAGGAACACCTAAGGAAACAATCCTGTCGTCTTTCCCCATGCTCCTGAAGGGAGTAGCTTATCTGGCAGATGCTTCAGCTGAATCGGTGCGTATGTCCGCAAGATCAGCCGCATTGTCTAATTCGGCAAGAAGAGCCTTATGGCTTAAAACGTGGCAGGGAGATACCGCATCCAAGGTTAAACTTTGCGGCATTCCTCTCACGGGGGACTTGCTTTTCGGACCAGGTCTGGAAGCCGTGTTGGATCGAACGGCTGACAGAAAAAAGGCATTCCCTTTTAAAAGGAAACCGGCAGAGACTAAAAGAAAGTCTCGGCCCTGGAAGAAATTGGACCCCCCAAAATCTGATCAACAGAAAAAGGGGTGGGGACAAAAAGGGAAAGGGCGTGGGGGGGCTATTTTTCGCCCTCCTGAACAGCCCAAAAAGACAAAGTGACAGAATAACGGTGGGAGGAAGATTGGGGGCCTTCCTTCCACAGTGGGAGATGATCACCTCCAACCATTTTATTTTGGAAGTCATAAGAAGAGGGTACAGGTTAGAGTTTGCAGAACCTCCACCATGCAGACTCCTGGTAACCACGCTACCGAAATGTGCAGAGAGGTCAGCGGCTCTCCTTTCCTCCCTCCAGGAGTTGGAGGAACAGGAGGTGGTAGTTCGAGTTCCAGAAGGAGAGACGGGCAGAGGCTTTTACTCCCACATTTTTGTGGTGCGCAAACCCTCGGGGAAGTTCAGGCTCATCCTGAACCTGAAGCCTCTGAACGTCTCGCTCACCTACAGGAGGTTCCGAATGGACTCGATCTATTCAGTAAAAACGCTCCTTCCTCCGAACTGCTTCATGGCATCGGTAGACTTGAGGGATGCCTACCTGCACATTCCCATTGCAGATCAGTGTCAGAAGTTCCTCAGGCTGGCGGTAAATACCAGAGAAGGGACGTTTCATTGGCAATTCAGGGCCCTTCCCTTCGGGCTATCCTCGTCCCCCCGCATCTTCACCAAAGTCATGGTAGAAGTCTTGGCTTTCCTACGGATCAAGGGCATCTCAGTGATCGCATATTTAGACGATCTACTACTTTTTGCCTCTTCCCCGGAACAACTGTCACAGGACCTACAGTTCACAAGGAACATTCTAGAGGGTCTAGGTTGGCTCTTAAATCTGAAAAAGTCCAATTTGACTCCATCGCAAAAGGTAGTCTTTTTAGGTTACCTGTTGGATTCAACAAAACAGAAGGTCTTCCTGCCAATGGAGAAGATCCAGAAGGTAGACAAGGCAATGTTGTTACTCCAGGGCAGCCAACAAATATCAGTAAGAAAGGCTATGTCAGCCTTAGGGTTACTGACGACAGCACTTCCAGCAGTTCAATGGGCAGGGTTACACTTTTGCCCTTTACAACTCTTCATCCTGAGTACTTGGGACCACAGTCAGGGGTCTTTGGACTCCCTGATAACCATACCAGACCAGGTCAAGAGATCCCTATGGTGGTGGCGAAGAGAGGCCAATCTCTCACAGGGTCTGGAGTGGGTGCTGCCGGTGTCCAGATGCGTCACGACCGATGCGAGTGGCAGAGGTTGGGGGGCGCATATGGAGGACCGGGTGGCTCAGGGCGTCTGGCGGAGGGAGGACGCAAGAAGATCCTCCAACTGGAAAGAGCTGAGAGCAGTAGCCTTGGCACTCAGAGCCTTTCAAAAGGAACTTCAGGGACAGCATGTGAGAGTCCGGTCGGACAACTCCTCAGCTGTAGCCTACATAAACAGGCAGGGGGGTACAAAAAGCAGGCCCTTGTGGACCCTGGTAGAAAGCATTCTCAAATGTGCCGAAATAAATGTCCTATCCCTCTCGGCAGTGCATCTGAAGGGGGAACAAAATCTGGTGGCAGATTTCCTCAGCAGGAAACGGCTAAGAGAAGGCGACTGGGTTCTGAACCAGGGGGTTTTCGAGGCAATATCCCAGAAATGGGGAAGGCCATGCATAGACCTCTTTGCCTCGAGAGAGAACAGGAAGGTGCATCTCTTCTTCTCCCTAAACAGGTGGGATGGAGCTCTAGGGGTAGACGCACTGGCTCAGAGTTGGACTTTCGACAGGTGTTATGCCTTCCCCCCACCTGTACTGATCCCAGCCGTTCTAAGAAAGTTCCAGCTGGAAAACACAACCCTCATTCTTATTGCGCCACATTGGCCCAGGAGGCCTTGGTTCTCCATCCTGAGAAGTCTGGCAGCGGAACCCCCCTGGCTTTTGCCAGTTCAGGAGAATCTCCTTTCCCAGGGGCCAATCTGTTGTCCCCAGGTGGGGAGATGGAACCTCGCGGCTTGGCTACTGAGGAGGGATTGTTGAAGAGCAGGGGTTTCTCAGATAACTTAGTGAAGACCCTCCTAAATTGCAGGAAAAAAGAGACCCAGGCTATCTACCAAAAAACGTGGAAGCGTTTTAATAGCTGGTGCACAGAGACTTCCTTTGATGTTCACAGCTCTATAGCGGTCTTAGAGTTCCTGCAAGCAGGGGCGGACAAGGGTTTAGCCCTTGGCACCCTGAAAGGACAGGTTTCCGCTTTAAGTGTGTTTCTGGAGAAACAACTGGCCTCCGATCCTTGGATCGTTAGATTTTTTAAAGCATTGAGTAGGCAGAGACCTTTGAGGGTCTCCCCCTTCCCAATGTGGGATCTTTCTTTGGTCTTACAAGCGCTTACAGGGGAACCTTTTGAGCCATTGGAGACGTGTACGCTAAAATGGATTAGCCTCAAAACGGTGTTTTTGGTGGCAATCACTACGGCAAGAAGGGTGAGTGAACTCGAGGCCCTCTCCATTAGGGCACCCTTTTTTTCAGATATTTCCGGACCGGGTAATTTTTAAAACCGATCCGGCCTTCTTGCCAAAGGTGGCCTCGGTTTTCCATAGAGGCCAGGAAATTATTTTGCCCACCTTTTGTTTGAATTCTGTGAGGGAACAGGAACATAGGTTTCATAAACTAGATGTAAGAAGGTGTGTCCTGCAGTACTTGGAGGATACAAAACCATTTAGAAAATCTGATTCCTTTTTTGTGTTATTTTCAGGAACCAAGAAGGGAGACAGAGCCTCTAGGCGCACCATAGCTAGGTGGTTAAGGTTAGCCATCAGCCAGGCCTATATAATTAGCGGGTTGGAAGCCCCCAAAGGTATCAGGGCACACTCCACTAGGGCAGTGGCGACCTCTCAGGCCGAGTGGGCTGGTGCGTCTCCGGAGCAGATCTGTAGAGCGGCAACGTGGTCCAGAGTCGACACGTTCGTGAAACACTACAGATTGGACCTTCTGTCAGCAAAAGACCAGGCTTTTGGGCGTAAGGTTCTGCAGGCAGTAGTCCCACCCTAAGGTAAGGTGCTCGCTCATCCTCTCTATGGTGCTGTCCTGAAAGACGTAAATGGGAAAATCGGAGTTACTTACCGGTAACGTCCTTTTCCAGGAGTCTTTCAGGACAGCACAGTTACCCACCCTACTTTAGGGACATTCGTGAAGAGTTCATCGCAGAAGAACGTCAGGTAAGATCAGAATTATTATGACGTGTTCTTGTGTCTCCCCAGCTAACCGGAGGTCCTCTTGAAGAACTGAGGGGCCGGGGGGAAGCGGTGAGGTTTAAATCTAAAATTTGAAGGCGGTGTTTCCTCAGAAGGGGAGGAGTCAAGGTCTCTCTATGGTGCTGTCCTGAAAGACTCCTGGAAAAGGACGTTACCGGTAAGTAACTCCGATTTTTTGCGCTATAAACAAAAAAAGAGCGACAATTTTGGGAAAAAAACGCAATATTTTTTACTTTTTGCTATAATATCCCTCAAAAATATATAAAAAAAAAAATTCTCCTCAGTTTAGGCCGATATGTATTCTACATATTTTTGGTTAAAAAAAAAAAAAATCGCAATAAGCGTACATTGATTTGCACAAAAGTTATAGCGTCTAGAAAATAGGGGATAGTTTTATGGCATTTTTATTATTCATTTTTTTTTTCTTACTAGCAATGACGGCGATCTGCGATTTTTATCGTGACTGCGACATTATGGCGGACACATTGGACAATTTTGACCCATTTTTGGGACCATTGGCATTTATACAGCAATCAGTGCTATAAAAATGCATTGATTACTGTAAAAATGTCACAGGCAGGGAAGGGGGTTAACACTAGGGGGTGATAAAGGGGTTAGTTGTGTTCCCTAGTGTGTGTGTGTTCTAACTGAAGGGGGGAGGGGACTGTGTATGGGAGATGACAGATCGCTGTATAAACAGACGATCTGTCTCTTCTCCCCTCAGAGAACTGGAAACTGTTTTACACACACAGATCCCGGTTCTCCATATGTCAGCAGCGATCACGGGAGCCCAGCAGGGGCGAGCAGCGGACACGCGCACCTAGTGGCCACAGGGCAAAGCAACGTAACATAGCGTTGTTTCACCCAGCCATGCCATTCTGCCGCAGTACCACTGCGGCAGCTGGTCGGCAAGTGGTTAAAGGCACTTTCCTTTTAAAGAAGACCTATCTCCGCTTTGGAATAAAGTTCCTAAACTTGATGCAGCCTTTTCACAGGTTTCTAGATCAACTGACCTGGCATTCTCTACCCTATCGACAGCTGTGGCTTACATTTACAGATGCATCAGCATAATCTAGAAGGATGACCGCAAGATCTGCAGCCCTAGCCAACTAGGCCAGGAAAGCTCTGTGGTTGAACGCCTGGCCGGGAGATGCGGCATCCAAAAGTAAACTTTGCAGTATTCCGTTCATGGGGGATTTGTTATTTGGGCCTGACTTAGATTTGTTTCTAGATAGGACAGCTGACAAGAAAAGATAATTTCCTGTTAAAAAGAAAAAGCAACCTGTTTGATGTCTTTTTCGATCTCAAAGGGCTCAGGAGCAAGACAGCAAGCCGCAAGGTAAAAGGAATTGGTCAGTGCAGAAGGCTAAAGGCAAAGGTGGGCTGCTTTTCCATCTTCCTGCGTCAGCCAACAAGAAGCAATGACACTTCATTGCCGGTGGGAGGAAGACTTCAGGGATTACTTTCCCTATGGGCAAGCATGACAAGAAATCAATATTTTTTAACCATGCTGTCCCAGGGATACAAGATAGTTTTTGGTTTTTCCTCCAGAAAGATTTTTGGTCTCAAACCTTCCAAAGGACACAGCAAAAGCCCTGGCTGTGAAGGACCTTTTAATGGATCTGATGTGACGGGGTTGTGATCCAGGTGTCACGAGAAGAGCATCATCAGGGATTCTACTCCCATGTCTTTCTGATGAAGAAGCCATTCGGAAGATTTCATCTCATCCTCAACTTAAAACCACTAAACAGGTCCGTGATATACAAAGGATTTCATATGGACGCAATCTTTATAGTCAGGAATCTATCGACACAGGGATGCTTCATGGCGTTGATAGAGGTGTATCTTCATATTCCTATAGCTCCCCAGTCTCAAATGTTTCTGAGGTTGGGGGAGGAAAATGGGGGAGGATATTCTACATCTGCAATTCAAAGCCCTCCCATTTGGTCTTTCATCTGCTCCGTGGATTTTTACAATCGTAATGGCGGAAGCTCTCGCCCCACTTCCTCTTCAGGGGATCGCCATATCTGGACTATCTCTCCTTTTTTTTTTTGCCCCTTCCAGGGAGAAGTTGCAAGAGAATTTGGGCCGGGCTCGCAGTCATTTGGAAACATTGGGTTGGATTGTGAATCTTCAAAAATCTAATTTCAATCCAGCACAGCAGGTATAGTTTTTAGGTTACCAGATAAACTCGGTGGAGCACAAAATCTTCCTTCCGGACAAAAGAGGAAAGTCCAGGATGTATTAGTTATGCTATAAGACAAATCAAGTGATGGTCAGAAAGATTATGTGGGCCTTAGGAACCCTCACCTCAACTATGCTCGCCATTCAATGGGCAATGCTTCATTTCAGACCACTTCAAAGTTTTCTCCTGACAGTATGGGATCACAGTCCAGAATCCCTAAACACGTTAGTTAGGATACCCATCAGGGTAAAGAGGTCTTGTCAAAAGGACTGCTATGGTCCTTTTTGGTCAAAAGAAGAGTGACACAGATGCCAGAGTGTGGGATGGGGAGCCCACTGGGATCAGAATCTGGCGCAAGGAGTTTGGTCTGGAGCAGAAGTGGCCAGATCCTCAAATTGGAGGGAGTTGAGGGCAGTCGCCGTATCGTTGGCTGCCTTCTTACAAGCCCTCCAGGGGTACCATGTACAGATTTTCAGACGCTACTAAAGTGGCCTACTTGAATAAATGGGGGCCCAAGAAGCAAGGCCCTTCAGTTAGTTACTGCAACAAAAATCCTGGAGTGGGCAGAAAATCAGTTGCTTTCCTCATCAGCGTTCCATCTCAATGGCACATTAAACAATTTGGCAGATTTCTTGAGCAGGCAGCAAATTCTGGAGGCAGAGGGGACTTTGAATCCAAAGATTTTTGCTTTGATTGCCAGGACTTGGGGACAACCACAGGTGGACCTGTTTGCATCAAGAAAGAATGCGTCGCTCCCTCAATTCTTTTCTCTTCACCGAGATGATGGTGCTCACCTGGGGTAGCCCCCCCTTTTCAGCTAATCCCGCTGGTATTTAAGATGCAGAGAGAAAAAACTTTGGTAATTCTGATTACTCCATTCTGGCCAAAGAGAGCCTGGTTCTCCTCCAATCAAACTGTTCTGGCATCTTCCTCTTAGAAGGGATTTACTGCTTCAGGGCCCAGTGAATTACCCAGATGTAGCCAGATTAGCCCTCACTGCCTGGTATCTGAGGAGCAACTATTAGGGCTCTTTCACACGGGGCGGATCAGTCATGATCCGCCCCGTGAACATCCGCTTGCTCAGCGGGGATAGCTCCGCCGATCCCCGCTGAGCAGGAAGATGACAGGTGCAGCGACGGACCTGTCAGAGCGCCGCTCTCCCCTATGGGGGGATCGGATGATGACGGTCCGTAGTGTCCGTCGTCATCCGATCCGATCCGAAAACGGATGGAAAAGTAGGTTTTTCCTCCGTTAAACTTTTCGGATCGGAGCGGGTCGGATGTCAGCGGACATGTCACCGCTGACATCCGACGCTCCATAGGGATACATGTATGTCCGTTTTTCATCCGAAAACGGAAGGGTGAAAAACGGACATACGGATCCCTCGTGTGAAAGAGGCCTAAAGGAGAAGGGGTTTCCAGAACCATTAGCGGCTACTCTTTCAAGTAGAAAGAAATTAGAGCTATTTATACAAACGTGTGGAAGGTCTACAATTCTTGGTGCTGTTCCACAAAATGAGCCTTGGAAGAGATTGCGTCAGTACCAGAATTCTTACAGAATGGCGCAGATAAGGGTTTGACAATTGGTACTCTTGAGGTGCAAGTGGCCGCCTTTTAGAAGTGTTTTTGGAGAGACCGATTTCTTTGAATCCCTTGGTTGCCAGATTTTTTTTAGGGCTCTAGTTCGATCCAGGGCAGCCCATACAAAGCACTTTCCAAATTTGGATCCATCAGTGGTTCTGCAAGCTTTCACAAAAGACCCGTTTGAACCATTGGAGTCATTTTCTTTAAGAAATCTAAGCTTCAAAACAGTGTTTCTGGTTGCGGTTACATCCGCAAGAAGAATCAGTGAATATGCACTATCAATTAAGGAGCCTTTCCTGTCCATATTCACATATAACATTATTCTTAAAACGGATCGGAGCTTTTTGCCTAAAGTAGCGTCCGTTCTCGGGAGATTATCTTGCCAACATTTTGTTCTAACCCTGCAGGGGATAAGGAGGGACTGTTTCACAATTTAGATGTGAGAAGAGTTCTATTGCGTTACCTAGAGGTAACAAAGGATTAGGTCCTTTTTTTTTTTTTCGGGCAACAAGAAAGGTCACCAAGCATCTAAGGCAGGGTTAGGCAACCTTGGCCCTCCAGCTGTGCTGAAACTACAAATCCCATCATGCCTCTGCTTCTAGGAGTCGTGCCTGTGATTGTCAGTTGTCTTGAAGTGTCTCATGGGACTTGTAGTTTCAAAACAGCTGGAGGGCCGTGGTTGCCTACCCCGATCTAAGGGATCAATTACTAGATGGCTTAGATCAGCTATTTCTGAGGCTTACTCCTGAATGGAATAGTCTCCCCTGCAGGGAATCCGAGCACACTCTACTACAGCTCCTGCACCACATGGGCAGAAAAAGCTGGTGCCACCCCAGATCAAATTTGCACGGCGGCTACGTGGTCAGGTTATTTGAAGTTTGTCATTAAAGACTGGACCTCCTGTCAGCTGGAGATCAAGCATTTGGTAGAAAGGTCCTTCAGGCTGTTGCCCCTCCTTAATTGGTAAGTCTCGTTTATCCTCTCAGGTGTTGTCCTGAAACACGCTTAGGGAAAATTCAAGTTGGACTTACCGATAACTTGTTTTTCCAGGAGTCTTTGAGGACAGTAACAACCCGCCCTTATGCTGTTATTAACTGTGTTATGCTTTTGTGTTCCAGTCTGGCTGGAGGTACTCTACTACAAATGACAAGATGTGGGGAGAAGCCTCCTTTTTAAAACATTGGTAGGTTTAACTTAATTTTTTTTTTTTTTTTTTTAGAAGAGAGAATCTCAACCAATGTTTGTATCCCAAGAGGCACAACTGGCTGGAGATGGTACTTTTCAGTACCAGAACAAATATAATGCATGTTCCAACCCAACACTTCCTCACCCTTCAGGCAGGAGTTGAACTACTTGTAGGTTAATGGCTCATTTACACTTTGGGTTGAGGGTTGGTAAAACCCCCATGATTGAGCTGCACTTTTACCACCTCTCAACCGCTCCTGCTTTAGCAGGAAAGGCAGCCTGGGGATGTGTACATATGCTGTGATGCTTTGCTTCATGGCCATGTCAGGAACTGTATCCCGTCACTCACCATGAGCACTACCACCTGCTGAATGTGACCCATTCAAGTGAATGGGGCCATGTTGCAACCCCATATATCGCACATGGTTGCAACACAGTAGTCCAGCATTTAGGAGGTTCAAACAGGAGGTGAGGGGGTAAAACGCCGTCTACTCACCACCTGTCAAATGCTTGGTGTGAAGGAAGGATTGGAAATTATGTACTTTTTTTTTTTTAATGCAGTCTGTGCCCCACAGAGTGATCATTTATTTATTTTTGTTCTGATACCATCACTTTGGTGGCATTGGTAGGTGTTGGCCCTTGGTACTATCTGTTCCTCAATCTTCAAGTGGAAGGCCAACTGCTAAATACAGGGTGGCAATACACATTTACTGCTACATTTGCTAAAAGATTTGTACGTTTTTAGCAAACCATATTTCTGATAATTCACAAATCAGAACACTCTGCTCCACCATGGTTTAGCATTAATGCTTTTTATTTCAGCCTCCTTCTCCCTGTACAAGAGAGTCCATGCTGATTCTTTATCTAATGAGGAGGCTGAAGGTAGCGAGGAAGATGTTCAACTACATGTGTCACCTGTCTGACTGCACAGAATATTAATGGAGAGCTTGGCTTCCACGGCTGGCCATGTTCCCTGGTCCATGAGGGACTGGAACACTCCTTTGCAGCCTGAAAGACTGCTATCTGTTGTCATCACTTTCCAGTGTTGGTAAAGAAAAGACTTCCCAATTGTTGGGGTGGACCTGGGATCCACCAAGAAAGGAAGCTCCTTGCTTGGCTCCTTGCTTGGCTTAGTACAAAAACTGTTTATACAGGTAGGGAGTGTTTTTATACATAAACTGTGCAGCTGACTAAAGTTGAATAATGCCCTTGCTATGGGTGTAGGTCATTTGCATACTTCCTGAAGCCTGACTGAAATACTGCCAGGACATAGCTAAGTGAGTCCCAATAGTTACTTCTCACCTCCACCATCACAGGAGTGAGCTTTTTCTCTGATTCAAACACCCTCACATGCTTTTTCTCTAACCTGATGCAGTAGCTCTGAGCTCAGCGTTTACTGCTCACCACTATCATAGGTGTAAGCTCTCAATGACAAGGCCTCACTTGGCAATATCCTGGGAATATTTCAGTCAGGCTTCATGAGGTACATAAATGGCATACACCTTATAGCAAGGACATTATTCAACTTTAGTCATAGCGGCACAGTTTGTTTTTATCTACAGATGCCCCTTATCTGCATAGGCAGTTTTTTTGGTAAAGGTGAGCTAATCCTTGAGGTGCAGAACAAGACTACTACTTTTTTGTTAGGCTTTGGAACCATGAATAGGTTTGAATAAAATAGTTTGATTTCATCTTGTGGTGATTATGGGAACTGCTACTCTCTGGGACAAGATGGTTCTGGGCATTCTGCAAATCTGTATTTGGACAGTTTTTGGTGGATTTTAGAGCAGAACATGTCTCATGATATGTGCTAGGACATCCACCCAAAGTAGAGTGGAAGGTACTTGCTGTAACTGCTCTGTTAAAGTACAATCCTAAAAAAAAGGGTCGTGTTGCTTATGCATTGCCCTAATCCTGTTAGCTGCAGCCTGACATACTGAAATTGCAGCAAGAGTTGGTTGCAGGGCTGCTCCTGCCAAAGTAAAGAGAGCCTTTAAGAGCATCTCAAACTCTGCAGAATCTTTAGCAGAAGGAACTTCAACAGGTACTGTGAGACGGGTTACAGGAAAGAAAATCGCTCAATTTGTGGCCAGCTTAACTCTTGTACTTATGTCTATCTGCAACCTTATTGGAGAGAGTTTTAATTACTTGTGTTACTATGGAACCCATAAGGTGGGGGAAGGGTGTTACAAAAACAGGACACAAAGGTAAGGAAGATTGTCGAAGTTTCTTACCCTTCACCACTCATCTAAGAATGTGCATTATTAGCAAGGGTTCCGAACACGTCTGTTCTGAAGGGACATCTTCTGAAGAGTAACAGACTGCAATAAACACCTGACAAAAGCTCCAACCCTTTCTCACTCTATGCAAACCATATACAGTTTGGCCTTATTTCTAATTGCAGTGGGTAGCTTTGTAACAATCACTTTACTTGTACTGTGCACAACTCATGCTACCTGGAAATCTTAAAGCATCAAAGAAGACTCCATATCCAGAATGGAGTTTAGGTAGCCAGGTATTTGGAATTGTCATCAGCAGGAGAGCACCCATGTTTTTACTAATTGAGTAATACCCTGATAATCAGTGCTGAATGTTTTTCTGTAACCAATATGTCAACCATGCATGCGTTCAATGTTTTTTTTTTCCCTCTTCTATCATTTAGATATTCATGGATTTGGACAGACCACACTAATCATTCTCCCTCTGAAGAGCTGGCATTGCTGAAATCAAAGTTCAGATTTCTTCAATATTCCTATTTTGTGTCTGTGTGTTTTTATTAAAAAAATTACTTTATGGGACTGAGGGTACAAAACCATTTTCTTAAAAGCATGCCTTATAAAGCCTTCAAGGCGAATAAAACTGATGGGGTATTATAAGGAGCTTCAACAATAGAGTGCATATGCAGCTTTGTGTGCTGTGGCTTTTTTCGAAGTTCACTTATGATATATATATATATCTGTGTGTGTGTGTATATAAAGAGAGAAAATATAAGCCTTCAAGAGGGGATAGCTGGGCTGTGAGCAGGTAATGCATGCATGGTGTTTTTTATTCTTTTGGTCTGTATTTCTGTATGTTCTCAGCTCCGCTGAGCAGGGTTTACCAAACCCCTACTGTAATAAGGCTTAATGTGTACTATAGCTGCTATGTGACCAATCAAAAAGCCTTTTTGGAACACCTAGTTGAGAAAGTAGGTGGTCAATTGAAGCACTCTCTTCATGGCCCAGATTTTTTTTTTTGTAATCCTCTAAATGGGGATTGTCTGTCACAGAAGCATGATTCTACTGCTACAGGTATTTTAAAGTCTGGTACACACAGTGGCGTAGCGTGGGTTGTCCGCACCCGGGGCAAAGCAAATAATTTGCTCCCCCTAACCTGCGGACTTTTAGCACTCACCGAGTCCCTTCAAATACAATAGTACTGCCCTACCTGATTCCTATACTGACCACTACACTAACCTACTTGATTTCAACACTGACCAACCTGATTCCTTTACTGACCATTACACACTACCCTGACCACTATACTATACTGACCACTACACTAACCACCATACTATGCTGTCCACTACGCTATACTGACCACTACACTGAGAACTACAGTGACCGCTACACTGTGCACTATACTGTCCACTACACCGACCACCATACTATACACTACACTATACTGTCCACTACACTGACCACCATACTACACTAATTGACCACCATACTGCACAAACTGACTTTCTCTTTCTCTCCAACCCCCCCCCCCCCTTCCCCCGGACCAGTAACACAACTCTTATGAGGGAATCTCACTCACCTTCGTGTCTGGCTGGCCTGCATCAGTCCGGAGGAGGAGAAGACAGCGGCGGCTCACATTGCTTCTCTCCCCCCCGTCCCCCGCGCTGTAGCTGCCATATTCAGTGTCCGGCGTACCGCACTGTGATTGGGCATATGGGGGTCATGTGCGGAGGCGGGACTTCAGGAGCGATTGTGGACAGGCCAGCTCTACGCCTCACATGACCCCCCATACGCCCAATCACAGGGTGCCGGACACTGAACATGGCCGGAGCCCGGGGACACAGAAATTTAAAATTAATTGTCGCACCTGGGGCCACGGCACCCCCCCACGCTATGCCACTGGGTACACGCGATCGAATTGTTGGCCAACAGAGCGTCAAACTTTTGTCCAAAGGGCGTGTGCCAGGAACTTGTCTTGCATACTAATGGTACACAATTGTAGGCCAACGAACACGAAAGTAGTGACGTACTACGAGGAATTTCAGCTCTTGAGCACCACCCTTTGGGCACCTTCTGCTAATTTCATGTTTGGTGAGCATTGATTCCGAGCATGTGTGTTTGTACTTTCAACTTTTGTGTGACGGACTTATGTACAGACGATGGGAAAATCTGTCAACAGACCGTTGTCCGCCGAAAATTTACTAGCCTGCCATCCAACATTTGTTAGCACAAATTGTCTGAAGGAGCGTACTAACGGTCGGATTTTAGGACAACAGTCTGTCAACAGACAATCCCCTGCCAACAATTGGATCGTGTGTACAAAGCTTAAGAGTCTGATGCAACCCTGCCACTTGGATATTGTGTGAAGCAACATTTTTTATTACACTTGTCTATAAACTGTGTTTTTCTTGTACTGGAGTACAATACTTTATTTCTTGAAATACCCAGTACCTTGCACAAAATGTTATGACTGGACAGAATGCTGTAGAAAAGGGCTTAATTCTCTGCTGTGCGGCTGCTACAGAAAATATATTTGAGCTTAGTGGAATATCTGACCATGTGCAGAACTGCTCCAGTGTAATGAGGTAAACCAGGTGGCTTGTTGGTGCATATAAATGATATGTCCAGTACTTTAGAAAATAGACAAATATATACATATATATAGGTGGGATGCTTTATAAGTGAACATTGGTTCAAACATGTATATTATTAAATCCTTTTGCACTGTTATGTCCAAAATGTAAATTTTAGCAGGCAGAATTTTTATAAGTTATAATATATATATATTTTTTTTCTTTTGTTTTGAAGGGGGTTTGTGTTAATTTGGGTTATTTAAAAATTGTACATGGTTCTTTATAGCATGGTTCTATTCTATGCAACTAGATGTAAATGTGTCAGTATATCAGAGCTGTAATATCTTCTACTGGGCAAAAGGGGTGGGGGAATGTTCTAGTTGCATGAACCCATGGATTGTGCAATTGAAGTGTAATGTGTGTGGCAAAATAACACTTTATAAAGTGACTAAAACAAACGTTTTGTACCTGTGTGCTGCATTTTGTTCTGGTTAGTTCTCTGTGAGTTTGTGTAGTTCTTTTTCAACAGCCTCAACAAATGCTGGGAAATGCTGGTCTAGCAGGCACAGCTTGATAAACAGGCCAAGATCCGCTGTACTGAAGGGGAGGTTCTGATGAGCGCTACTTGGACAGGTCATGTTTCCTTTCAGGAGAGACTACAAACACAGCTTAAATTGTGACATACTGTATGCTATACGTCTATAGTTTAGCAGATTAATTAAAAAATCTTTCCAGGTAAGCAGTATATTTAATTCAGCCCTCGTTCACATTGAATGCGACTTTGAAATCATGCAACTTCTTCTGAAATCGCACAATTTCAAAGCTGTATGTCAGTGTGAATTTGAAGACATCTGTGTGGCTTTATGCACAGATGTCTATGCAAGTTGAACACTAAATCACCAAAAGTAGTGCAGGAACTACTTTTTCAAATTGATGCCGCACCGCAAAGTCTGTGTCGCACCGATTTGAACAGTGCCATTGCTGACAAGGTGCGATTTGCTTTGTCAAATCGCATGACAAGGCACTGCAGTGTGAACAGGGGTTTAGACAGTTCCTGGCCACATCAGTCATATATTTCACATTTGATGTCAGATCAAAAATAAACTTAATATCTTCATATAATTTCAAATGTACAGTTGTGCTCATAAGTTTACATACCCCGGCAGAATTTGATTTCTTGTTCATTTTTCAGAGAATATGAATAATACACAAACTTTTCTTTCACTCATGGTTAGTGTTTGGCTGAAGCCATTTATTCTCAATCAACTCTGTTTACTCTTTTTAAATCATAATGACAACAGAAACTACCCAAATGACCCTGATCAAAAGTTTACATACCCCAGTTCTTAAAGTATTTTGTGGTATTTGTGGATGAGGCTCTTTATCTTCTCAGATGGTAAAGCTGCCCATTCCTCTTGGCAAAAAGCCTCCAGTTCCTTTAAAATTCTTGGGCTGTCTTGCATGAACTGCACGTTTTTGAGATCTCCCCAGAGTGGCTCAATGATATTGAGGTCAGGAGACTGAGATGGCCACTATAGAACCTTCACTTTATTCTGCTGAAGCTAATGACAAGTCCACTTAGTCTTGTGTTTTGGATCACTGTCACGTTGGAATGTCCAAGTACGTCCCATGTGCAGTTTCCTGGCTGATGAATGCAAATGTTCCTCCAGTATTTTTTGATAACATACTGCATTCATCTTGCCATCAATTTTGACCACATTTCCTGTGCCTTTGTAGCTCACACATCCCCAAAACATCAGCGTTTCACAGTAGGAATGGTATACCTTTCATCATAGGCCTTGTTCTTGTTGACTCCTCTCCAAATGTAGCGTTTCTGGTTGTGGCCAAAAAGCTAAATTTTGGTCTCATCACTCCAAATGACTTTGTGCCAGAAAGTTTGAGGCTGGTCTCTGTGCTGTTTGGCATATTGTAAGCAGGATACTTTGTGGAATTTGCATAGTAATGGCTTTCTTCTGGCAACTCGACCATGCAGCCCATCTTCAAGTGCCTCCTTATTGTGCATCTTGAAACGGCCACACATGTTCCCAGAGTCCCGTATTTCACCTGAAGTTTTTTGTGGGTCTTTCAATACATCCCAAACTATTTTCCTGGCAGTTGTGGCTGAAATTTTAGTTGCTTTACCTGACCGTGGTTCGGTTTCAACAGAACCCCTCATTTTCCACTTCTTGTTTAGAGTTTGAACACTGCTGTTTGGCAGTCTGTTTCTTGGATATCTTTTTATATCCCTTTCCTGTTTTATACAGTTCAACTACCTTTTCCCGCAAATCCTTTGACAATTCTTTTGCTTTCCCCATGACTCAGAATCCAGAAAAGTCAATGCAGCACTGGATGAAAGCTGCAAGCGTCTGTCAGGAGTCCAGAAACTCATTGACCTTTTATATACACACACTAATTACAAGCAAACAGATCACAGGTGAGTATGGTTACCTTTTTTAATAGCCATTTAAACTCCTTTCTGTCAATTTGTGTGCATGTTATCAAAACAAAATCACCAGGGTATGTAAACTTTTGATCAGGGTCATTTGGGTGGTTTCTGTTGCCATTATGATTTAAAGAGTAAACACAATTGATAATAAATGGCTTCAGCCAAACACTTACCATGAGTGAAAGAAAAGTTTCTTATCGTACATAACGGGACACAGGGCCATAGAAGTTACTATATGGGCTATAGGCCACCTTCAGGTGATAGACACTGGCACGCCCAAAGACAAAAAGTGCACTCCCTATATAACCCCTCCCACTACTGGGAATACCTCAGTTTTTTCGCCAGTGTCTAAGGTGTTGGTTACGAGTAAAGATGTGCTGTGCTGAGCTCCACTGGAACAATCCTTGCTGGGGCTAGCCATGCAGACCTGATCCATTGAAAGTGTCTTTTTTGGCCGAGTTGAATGGTACCTGGGCCTCGTATCCAAAAAAATGCGCCAAATTTAAAAAAAAAAAGGCACGAACGGACGCCGCTCGGTGGCTTCCAGCTCCCCCCATTCTGGGATCCCCATAGGATCAGGAGCGTGGGAAAAGCGCATTTTTAAAAGTTACAGAGGAAAGGCTGTAGATGACGGGGCTTAGCGCTGCATTGGCATCCTCAAACATTCAGCGGGAGAAAGGAGGTTTTAAAAGGCACCATTTGTACTGTTTCATGCTGCTGCAGGGACCCAAGAGCAAAAGTGGTATTAAGAGGTTTGGTGACACAGGCATTCCTTTTTGACATATTTACAGCATCAGGCTGAGCATTAATAGCAGCGATAGAGCTGGACTATTGCTCATGCAGTGGATGCATTCCTTCTGGTAGTGCCTCTTCTTTGTGCATCAGGCTATGAGCGGAAGGGGGGTGAAAAACACCACAAGAAGGGGCTCTAGAAAGACTACTGCAGTCACACGGCAGCCTAAAACCATCTCAAAAAAGATGGCATCCTCCCCTGAAGGTAATATGGCTGGTCAGAGTGAGCCATCAGGAGGAGGCAAGTGTTGCAGCTGCTCTAAACACTGCAGCCCCTATGTATATTACCCAGGAGTTTTTTTTCTTCAACCATTTTAAGCTTGGAACAAAAAAGTGATGCTTTATTTGCATTCCAGACTGGGGCTAAGCGTAGCAGATCCCTGTCCATTGCTCAGGACCCTCATTCTGAGGAACAAGGAGCAAGAGAGGACGATTTGCCTTCTAAGGACCAGGAAGAGGCGAACGTCTCCTCTTCTGAGGAACCTGATACAGACATATCAGGTTTGCAGGAAAGATTGTTGGTACAATCTCTGAGTTGGTCCGCTCTACATTTTTACTGCCAGCAGCGCAGTCAGGCGATGAGCCAATTCTAGTTTGGGTTCGCTAAAGCCACCCCAATCTGATCATTCTTTTCCTATCCATTCATGGCTAAGGAAGCTTATGTATTCTGAATGAGAGCACCCAGATAAACAATTTTTCCCTCCAAAAAAAGTTTTCAATACTTATTATCCTATGGAGGAAGACTTTAATAAGAAATGGGGAATTCCAGCAATTGTCGCTGCTATATCCTCTGTAAATAAAAATCTGACTTGTCCAGTTGACAATGTTCATATGCTAAAGGATCCAACAGATAAGAAATTGGAGTTCCTTTTTAAGAACTATATTTCACTTGCAAGTTCAGTCGTTCAACCGATCTCAGTCCTTAAAGAACCAGTTTACAGATGTACTCAAAGTTATTCCTGATCAGCCGGCCCAGGATTTGGCCTGTATATCAGAAGCATTGTGTTTCACAGTAGACGCTATGAAATATTCTATTCTCCAGGCCTCACGGCTCATGCTAGGGCTGGTACATGTGCGTAGAATCCTATGGTTGAAAAATTGGTCAGCTGAAGCGCCATGCAAAAAGCTCTTGGCCAGTTTCCCTTTTCATGGTGAACGGTTGTTCGGAGACGATCTGGATAAGTATATCCAAAGAATTTCTAATGGGAAAAGTTCCCTTTTACCGGTTAAGAAGAAGTTTAAGCATTTTTCTTTTAAACATACTTCTCCAGTGCCAGGGGCAGCAGCCTCCAGGCAGTCACGACAGCCTCCACCGTCAGACTCAAGAGGTAAACCTCAGGGTCTGTCCCAGGGCCAAAAGAGGACCTGGGGGAGGAAACCCACAAAACAAAATACTAAAGCCTCCTTATGAAGGGACACCACCGCTCGCTCAAGTGGGGGGAAGGCTTCTATAGTTTTCAAGGGTCTGGCAGGAACAATGTCAAGACAAATGGATGGCTTCCTCAATTTCTCTAGGTTACAAACTAGAGTTCCGTGAGTTCCCGTCTCCTTGTTTTCTCAGATCAAACGTTCCCAGAGATCCAATGAAAAGGAAGTCTCCCTTTCTAGCTCTGGATTATCTCAAGGAGTGATATCGGAGGTCCCCTTGGAAGAGTGAGGTTTGGGCTTTTATTCAAACCTATTCACAGTTCCAAAACCAAACAGAGATGTCAGACCCATTTTAGATCTCAAACATCTAAAACGTTTTTTAAATATCTGTTCCTTTTGCATGGAGTCAATCCGATCAGTAGTCTCCATCCTACAAGGGGGAAAACTTCTGGCGTCAATCGACATCAAGGATGCTTATCTCTATGTGCTGATTTTCCCCGCTCATCATAAATTTCTACGCTTCGAGGTAGAAAATCTTCATTTTCATTTTGTAGCTCTACCTTTCGGTCTGGCTACTGCACCTCGAGTGTTTACAATGGTCCTGGCTCCTCCTTTAGGTTAAGGGCCAAAGGTATAACTATACTAGCCTACTTAGACGATCTACTCTTGATAGATCAATTGGTAGCCCGCTTAAACCAAACTTTGGTCATCGCAGTCAGCTACCTGGAAGACCTAGGTTGGATTCTCAACCTAGAAAAATCCTTAAAACCATCAAGGAGATTGCAGTGCTTGGGGCTGATCATAGCTACAGCTCAGAAGAGGGTGTTTCTGCCCCAGGAAAGGAGCTAATTCAGTTGGTCAAAACAAAGAAGAATCCTTCTATTCGACTTTGCATGACATTGTTTGGAATGATGGTTGCCGTTTTTGAGGCTGTTCCGCGCAGTTTCATTCAAGACTGCTACAAAACAGTATCCTGTCTACTTGGAACAAGAAGGTCCAAGCTCTGGACTTTCCAATGCATTTATCTCCCAATGTGCATCAGAGCCTCAATTGGTGGTTGATATACAAAAAATATTCAAAAAGGGAAATCCTTTCCGCCAGTCACCTGGAAGGTAGTAACAACAGATGCCAGCCTTCTGGCCTGGGGAGCAGTCCTGGACGAAGCATCTGTCCAGGTGAAGCGGTCCTACCTCAGAGGACCTTGCCTAACAATATTCTAGAGATTCGGGCAGTACGCCTGGCCCTGGAGGCCTGGACGTGCAGACTACGGAATTATCCTGTCAGGATTCAATCCGACAATGCCACAGCAGTGGCCCAAATCAATCACCAAGGGGGCATGAGAAGTCGAGCGGCCCAGAGAGGTGAATCATGTTCTTTCTTGGGCAGAAAGCAACATTCCTTGCCGATCAGCAACTTTCATTCTGGGGATAGAAAATTGGCAGGCAGACTACTGGAGCAGCCAACAATTGTTCCTGGGAGAATGGTCCCTTCATCCCGACATCTTTCTGTCAATATGTCAAAAATGGGGAGCGCCGGACGTGGATCTCTTTGCGTCCAGGTTCAACAACAAGATCGGCAACTTTGTCAAGGACAAGGGATCCGATGGCATGTGGAACAGATGCCTTGGTCTTGCCATGGGATCAGTTCTCACTGATCTATGCTTTCCCTCCTGTTCTGCTGCTTCCGTGTCTTCTTCGCAGGATCAAGCAAAAAGGGAAGGAGGTGATTCTTGTGGCCCAGGAGATCTTGGTTTGCCGAGATCATAAAAATGGTGGTAGGGGACCCTTGGACCCTACCACTGTGGCCAGACCGTCTCTCGCAAGGTCTGGTATTCCATCCTACCTTACAAATGCTAAATTTAACAGTTTGGCTATTGAGACCCACATTCTAAAGGACCGTGGGCTGTCAACTTCAGTAGTTTCTACTGTGATTAATGCTAGGAAGCCGGTCTCCAGAATCATATTATAGAGTCTGGAAGGCATATGTCTCCTGGTGTGAATCCAGGGATTGGCACTCCAGAAAATTATGTCATAGGTAGGATCCTTGAATTCCTACAGATGGGATTAGAGATGAAGCTGGCCATCAAAGGCCAGGTGTCGACCTTATCGGTGTTTTTTCAAGGACCACTTGCTTCACACTCTCTGGTTCTTAACTTTATTCAGGGGGTAACCTGGATTAATCCCCCGGATAGATCTCCCCTGAACCCTTGGGACTTAAATTTAGTCCTATCTGCTTTACAAAAACAGCCTTTTGAGCCAATTCGAGATATTCCCTTGGTCCTCTTGACGAGGAAAATAGTTTTCTTGGTTGCCATATCTTCTGCAAAAAGTGTATCAGAGTTGGCTGCTCTTTCTTGTAAAAGAGCCATTTTTGATTATTCATAAAGGGTGTATTGCAACCTCATCCTCATTTCCTACCGATGGTAGTATCAGGTTTTCATTTAAACCAGGATATTGTTCTGCCTTCTCTTGATGTGGTGAGGGCAGTCAAGGTGTATTTGAAAGTGACCGCTCAGATTCGTAAAACAGATGTTTTGTTTGTGTTGCCAGAAGGTCCTAAGAGAGGACAGGCAGCATCGAAGTCTACTATTTCTAAATGGATTTGTCAAGTGATTGTTCAAGCTTATGGTTTAAAGAGGAAAATGCCTCCTTTTCATATTAAAGCGCGCTCCACCAGGGCTGTTAGTGCTTCTTGGGCAGTGCATCACCAAGCCTCCATGGCTCAGATCTGCAAGGCTGTAGTGGGAGGGGTTATATAGGAAATGCACTTTTTCTCTTAGGACGTGCCAGTGTCCATCACCTGAAGGTGGCCTCTAACCCACATAGTAACTACTATGGCGCTGTGTCCTGTGATGTACCTCAAAGAAAAGGATTTGAACAGGTAAGCTGTTATAAAAATCCTATTTTTTGTGTCATCCATGTTCTCTGAAAAATGGCCAAGAAATCATATTCTGCCAGGGCATGTAAACTCGTAAGCCCAACTGTATAATTGTTATATATGCATTTTAAAATCTATCAGATCTGAAATAAATATGTATATATATCCAGTCTAAGGGGTATAATTTACTTTCTGTAACCATTTTGGTAGTACTGAAGTAAATACATTTTCCATCCAGGGCTTCATCAAAAAAGCTACAAACATCCATAATACAATCAAGTGTTTGGTTATTTTAAGTAAGAGTAACTGACATAACAAATTATCCAAATAAGAGCACAACATAGCTGCATTTGGAAGTGTGTTGCTTCATTAGATGTGCTACTAATGGACACTTTTTTTTAGCTTTAAGGTTATGGGATTGTGAATGGGATAATTTGAATGGAAAGTACTTGCTTGAAAGGTGGTGAAAACAAGCTTGGTAACAGAAAAGTTTACAAAGTAGAAGTACAGCAGCAGAAAGAGGGTAGAGCAGGGACCTCAAACTGGGTGGCCCTCCAGCTGTTGCGAAACTACCCATCATGTCTCGGCATGTGGGAGTCATGCTTGTAACTGTCAGCCTTTCAATGCCTCATGTAACTTGTAGTTTCGCAACAGCTGCAGGGCCCCCAGTTTGAGACCCCTGGGGTAGAAGGTCTGTGAGGTTAACAGTATAAGAAACACAGGCAGCTTGAGGAGGGAGGAGATGGATGTGGGCGAGGACGGATCGCTAGAGATGTGTGGCGGCAGCTCGGCGGCCCTCCAGCCGTGATGCAGACCAAGCGCACACGGAGCAAACACTAGTCCCCCCCCCCCCTCGTCCCGGCGTACTGCGCGGTGCACGCGGCTGACATCCCCCTGTTCGCCTCCCTCTCCTTCGGCGTCCTCCCCAGCTCCCGAGATCGAAGGTAGGGAGGAGGGCGGTGGAGGCGGTACCGCGACTCACGGAGACGGCGGTGGCAGCAAGAGGAGATCACGGCCGGGTCTGTGGCCGGGGATGCCGTCTCACCTCCCCTCCCGGAGATAAAGCAATCAGCTCGTAGGAAGCGACCTCCATCAGCGGTGGAAATCACTGAAAGAGTTGCTGAAGTCCATGTAGCAGGAATTGAAGATTACAACAGAGAAGCAAGTAAGTGGGAATCTAAGCACTGCAGGAAACATCCAGGAGGGTCAAGGAGCCAGGAAGGGTAAGACTCTGCAAAAGACTAAACCCATGAGGAGGGTAAGTGACTGCCATAATGTGATTTACAGCTGCTTGGATATCGCTGCCTCCCCATCCCTGAAAGGATTGGGCCTCAAATCATGATTCTAACTGTAATACCATGCAACATTAAGTGCCAAGTGTTTGAAAGCAATGTACAAAAACTATCTTAGTGCTAAATAATTTGGTCTCATTTAGGACATAACTGAAGGAGGGGCACATAGGAAAGACGGGAGGAGTTAATGACGAACTCACAGAGCCATTGGTACCCCCAGAGCCCTCCACTTTTGATTAGATCCGGGATCACTATCAGGGGTGGAATAGTGGCATACGTCCCTGAGTCTACGACCATACCGTCTTGTCGCCTCCTTGTGTGACTGTCTTGAATATCAAGCACAATCAGCCTAGCAGTATACCCCCAAGATTGAAATCCCAGGTTCACTGCGAATATCATTTTGGGGCAACTCCTGGAGACCCCCTTACCTCCAGGGCCAGTATATCCCAGCGGCCTACCCCTACAGGGGCCGGAAAAAACAGGGAAATGAGGGGTAAGTCAACCAGAGGGAACACGGTAAACCCACCCAGGACTAGCTCAAGTCCAGGCACAATCAGGAGATACATGACGAATGATGGTAGCAAAGAGAGTCCGAGTGAATCAACAGGGGCTACAGCGACAACAGTGGCGACAGGTACAAAAAAATAAGACACCGGAGCGTGCTGGCAAAATGGGAACAAGAAAACAAACGGCTGAAGGGGACACAAGACCCATAGGTCAGGATATAGCGGAGGAATCATCAGGCGAATTCCAGCAGGGCAGAATACTTCCCACGAAGGAAGAAATAGCAATGATGTTCGCTAGACTGGAGGCTTCAATCAAGGGGGAGATCAATATAGTCCATGAAAATATGAGCCACCTACTGAAAAGAGTTGAAGAGGCGGAATCTATTGTGGGAACACAGGGAGCCGAAATGCAAAAAATGAAACATCAGATGGAAGCAATGCAGGTCGAACATAGAAATATCAAATATAGATTGGAGGACCAAGAAAATCGCAACAGAAGAAAGAACCTCCGGATCAGGGGTCTCCCGGAACCACAAGATGGAATAGAGAACCTCCTGCTTAAAATGGAAGAAATTTTTAATGATTTGTTGAACCCAATGGAAGCAGGCCGAAAGTTGAAAGTGGATAGGGTGCACAGAATAAGGAAACCACCTGATGTTAGAGGAAACCCACCACGAGATGTTATCGTGCGATTCCACAATTTTGCGGACAAAAAACAAATAACCACTAATTTAAAGAGAAACCTCCAGGCTAAGTATAAAGATATTAACTTACAAATCTTCCAAGACCTTGCAGCAGAGACTCTAAACTGGAGAAGAATTCAGAAACCGCTCCTGGCGACCCTAAAAGCGCATGGAGTACAATACTCCTGGGGCTTCCCAGCCTGCCTGATCAGACGCAAAGAAGGCTGAAAGGCCGTGCTAAGATTCCCTGAAGAAACACAAAAATTCTGCGAACATTTAGAAATCCCCCTGGTGGCCATCCCGGGTTGGTGGGAGAAAAACACCAACCACGAACCAATAGGGGAAATACCTACTTGGAGACCTGTCTGAAACCAGTAGTATACTTGTAAATAAAATAAATAAATAAATAAATAGGAAAAAAAAATTATATAAATAGGAAAAAGGGAGAAAGAAGCAGGAATAAGGAAAATCAGTTGATTATGTACAGAGGTGCAAGCAGTATATTCAGCGACGATATAGTAGACCATGGGGCCGGTGGGGGACGGTGGAGGGGAGGTGACCGGGACGGGGGGGGAGAGGCACGAGGGAGGGAAAGCCGAGGCTGACAGCTCCTGTACAAGAAATGGAGTCCTGCGGTCGCGACCAAACCCCGCACTGAGCTCAACCTCTGGGGGGCTGAGTGGGGGTGGAGAGCCACGGTTATAGTTCAAGGGCCAAGTCAAGGCCGGATACACCCCCAAAAAATAGGGGAAGGGGAAATGGAAGGGAGAGGGAGGGTTTTGGTGGGGGGGGGGGGGGGGAGTAAGGGAGAGCCCAACGCAACCCATACTATCAGGAGCTTGTCTCATAGAAAACAGATTATAAACAGAAGAGAGAGATGCCTGCTAACTTAACAATTATCTCTTACAATGTAAGGGGATTGAACGCCTGTGTTAAACGTGCAAATATTTTGGGGGAATTAAAATTCCTGAAGGCTGAGGTGGTAATGTTGCAAGAGACCCATTTTAGCACCAATAGGAATCAAACCATCTACTCCAGGGAATTCACAGAATGGTATTATAGTGATTCACCAATTAGGGGAGCAAGAGGAGTGGCCATAGGGTTTGCCGGGGGAACGAGATTCGAACTAGAGGAGAGGCTCTCCGATCCGGAGGGGAGGTATCTCTTCCTGAAAGGGAAAATTAACGGATTGAAGTATTCCCTGGCGAACATCTATGGACCAAATAAAAATACTTATAGAACAGTAATGGCCATACTGACCAAATTTGAGACTTTTAAGACGGGGAGAGCAATCGTAGGAGGAGACTTCAACCTATGTCTTGACCCCGAGAGAGATTGTACGTCCCATGCTCGGGGGAAAAGAGGAATGTGGCCGGAGAAACTTAAAAAAAACTTCACCAGCTCCAACTAGTGGATGGCTGGAGGATACAACAGGGAGACATAAGAGACTACACTTACTACTCCCCCGTGCATGGGACATACTCAAGACTCAATTTTTTCTTGGTAGAACACAGGATGCTGGAGGAAATCACAGAGGCTACCATTGGTAATATGTCTTTTTCGGACCATGCGCCTGTGAGTCTACGCTTAAAGACGGGGGAAACCGATGCACAGGGCACAGGATGGAGATTAAACGAGGATCTCTTAGCTGACAACGGTATCTTAAAAAGACTAAAGGAGGAACTAGAATGGTTTTTTAAAATTAACATCCCCGGTGAGGTAAATGAGGCCACAATCTGGGAAGCGCACAAAACATACATGAGGGGGATCCTTATGATGATAGGCGGGGAAAGAAATAAGAGAATGAAAAATCAAAGGCTCGCCCTGACCAGAGAGATTCACAAACTAGAGCAACAACATAAAACATCGGGAGGGAGGGAGGTATGGAGGACTCTACTCCAAAAGAGAGAAGAGCTGAGGACATCCCTGGAACAAGAAACACGTAAAACGTACTACTTGGTCAAAAAAGAGAGGTACATAAATAGCAATAAGCCCGGTAGACACCTGGCAAGGACCCTAAAAAAGAAGAAAACAAGTAATTACATCGAAAGAATTAGGAACAGCTCGGGGGAAATAAAATATAAAACGCAAGATATAGCCAAAAGCCAAAACTTTTCAAAAGTTCTATGAGGCATTGTATGCAATAAAAGCGGGGGGCGCTCAAGAACAGGCCAAACATAGGCAAGAAGCCAGTAAATTGTTCCTAAAAGAGGCAAGTCTAAATAAAATCACGGAAGAGGACAGTAACATGCTGGATGCCCCCGTGACACTCCAGGAAGTCAGTAGGGCAATCCAGGATATTCCCAATGGGAAAAGCCCAGGACCCGACGGGCTGACTGCCCTCTACTATAAAAAGCTGCAAGAACCCCTACTCCCTATACTATGCTCTTACATTAATGGGATCGGGGAAAATTGGGAGATAAGAAAGGAGGCATTAGAAGCGTATATAACGGTCATAAAGAAGGAGGGGAAGGATGGCACCACATGTTCCGGTTACAGACCCATCTCCCTCCTGAACATCGATATAAAGATCTATGCAAAAATCCTTGCAGAAAGACTGAAAAGGGTTATAAAAGAAATGATCCACCCCGACCAAGTGGGATTCGTACCAGGGAGGGAAGGGAGAGACAACGGTATAAAAACTAATGGTGACCCAGATAATGAAGGACAGGGGAGCCCCAGGACTACTCCTGTCGATTGATGCTGAAAAAGCATTCGACAGGGTAGACTGGGGCTTCATGTGGAATACCTTGGAGGAATTCGGGATCGGCAACAAAATGATTAAAAAGATCAGGGCCTTATATAACCACCCCACGGCCAGAGTTAAAATTAATGGTACCCTGTCTGAGGCCATTGTGTTGAAAAATGGCACCAGACAGGGCTGCCCACTATCCCCGCTGCTGTTTGTGCTGACTCTGGAGCCGCTGCTAGCTACGATCAGACACAGCCCAGACATCAGCGGTATTAAAATAGGGGAGGATGAATATAAAATAGCAGCCTTAGCAGACGACGTCTTGCTATACGTCACCCGCCCAAGGATTACTCTCCCCAATATATTAGCGACCCTTAGAAACTAGGGGCGGCTATCAAACTTCCGGGTAAACGCAACAAAGTCAGAAGTAATGGAAGTCGTAGAAGATATAGGGGGAGATAAGGCCTACCAAAAGAGCATACCTTTTAAATGGGGGGTAAAGGAACTGAGCTACCTGGTAGTAAAAATAACATCAACAAAAGAAGAAATGTTTCAAGCCAATTTCATGACTCTCCTTAACGAGACTAGAACAGAGCTAGCAGAGTCCCGCGGAATAGACTATCATGGGGCGGGAGAATAAATTTACTTAAAATGTCAATTTTGCCCAAAATCACGTACAAAATTCAAATGCTACCACTGGCAATCACACAGAGTTTTTTGAATAAAATGCACACACTGTTTTTAAAATTTATATGGAGAGGGAAGAAGCCACGAGTAAAATATGCACAATTAGTGAGCAGTAAGAAGAGGGGGGGTTGGGGAGCACCAGACATTAAAAAATATTACACAGCTGTAATCTTATCACGTATTCCTGACTGGATTAATAATAATAAGGATAAGCAATGGGTGAAAATAGAGAATACAAGGAGCGGGGTAGACCTGGGAAAAAATATTTGGATACCACCACAAGTTAGAAAATTAAACACAAAAACATTTGATATTACGAAACACGTGTTAAATACTTGGGATAAAATTCACACTAGAGAGAGGTGGAAATATAATTCGCCGCTAGTCCCGCTTAAGGGCACAGATTATTTCCCGCCGGGGAGGGAAGACGTGGCTGGAAGATGGATCCTGAGTGAAGAGGTCCAACTTAAGGACATCACCAGCCAGGGAACATTATGTACCTATCAGGATCTCAAAGAACGAGAAATTCGGTTGGTGATGGACAGCTGGAAATACAGGCAGCTCAAACATTTCGTGGAGTCACTCCCACAGCCAATTAGATCAATAGAAGATCTCTACCCCCTTGAGAAAGCACTCATAAAGAAAAGCAGGAGGGGAGGAATGTCAAGGATATACAGAAGCCTGATAGAAATGGGAGAGACAGACCGGCCAAGATTTCTGGGTAAATGGGAGGAGGAATTAGGAAATAAGATCAGTGACAATGAGGCGAGGAGAATTCTGAGTAGAGCAAATGGCATGTCAGTAAACTATAGGATTGCGGAGATGAACTATAGAGTTATGGCCAGAATGTACATCACCCCAGACTTAGCACATAAAATGCAGGATGAGACTTCGCAGTCCTGCTGGAGAGGGTGTGGGGAAGTTGGGACAGCAGCGCATATCTGGTGGTCGTGCCCAGAAATTAAAAAATTCTGGGAGGAGGTGCGAGAGACCACATACTTGATAACCAATAAGAAAATTCCGGACGACCCCTGGGTATGCCTGCACCATGGTAGCAACACAACATCCAATAACTATCGGAAAAGCCTAACACCACACCTCCTCAATGCGGCTAAGAGTCTCATCCCTAGACACTGGCGAGATAGTATGAGACCTTCAATGCGGGAGTGGCTCGACAAAATAGATGAAATCTATCATATGGAATATCTGAGGTACAGTGAAGGAACGGAGATGGAGGAGTATGAGGAGACATGGAGAGACTGGGTCAAATTTAAGGCTTCCAACCAGGCAGCAGAGGTGTGGGAGGATATAGCAGAAAACTCACCCTAAATGAAGCATCCAAATTAAGATCGAAGTTATCTATATTGACAGGCTACAGAGTCACGGGAAATAGTAGGAAGGGATTACCAGCAGCTCGAGGTTGCGTTGGGGCTCTCTCTCTCAAATGGGGGGGGCTTCGGGAGGGGGGGGGGATAGGGGGGAGGGTATATAGTAATAGGATACGGAATTAAACAATGAAGGTTAAAGGTAACTATTGTATAGAGTATACAGGGATCATAAAGTGTACCGGTAAACAGAAAACAGCCACAAGGATGTGAAAGTATTGAGGGATAAGTTTGACTGAAAAGTTGAAATAATATATCCTCATGAAAAGTACTTAGCTGATGTGGCAAAAAAAAAAAACAGTATAAGAAACACAGGTGGTGGTAACTAACACTTCGGCAGGTGCAATTACACACACTTTGTTCTGCTAACAATCCACTGGAGTGTGTTGAAAGACTCATTTGGAGAAAAGAAGAGACAGCGTACTAAAGTTCTGTAGACAAACCCTTGGAGTTGTATAGTTGGGCATACAGGGATGATACAATTCCAGGCCAAAGAGAAGATTAAAACCATTTTATTTTGTAAAAAGAATCTTTGACAAAGAGGCTGTTTGCTTTGGAACTCGTTATCCTGATCCTGTGAGAGAAGATTCCTGGCCCTCTCCAGCCTCCGTTCTCATTGCCGAGACCATCCTTGACATCACTTCCTGTCCACGGCTAGGTGCTGACATCTCATCCTGTCCCGCCTGTGTGCTCAGGGCTGCCATTAAGTTGCATTCCAGCTTCTGCTACAAAACTTACCTTGGATCAGTGCTTCCCTTTCTCCCTGGCACATTCACAGCTCCCTGCCATTCCCAGCCTCTTTAGGAGTTGTAATACACACTGGGGTTGATTTACTAAAGGCAAATCCATTTTGCCCTACAAGTGCACTTGGAAGTACAGTCACTTTAGATCTGAGGGGTAGGTCTGAAAAGATGGGAAGCTCTGCTGATTTTATCATCCAATCATGTACAAGCAAAAATGCTGTTTATTTTCCTTGCATGTCCCCCTCAGATCTACAGCGACTGCACTTGTAGTGCAAAGTGGATTTGCCTTTAGTAAATCAACCCCATTTTGCTGCAAAGTCTTTGTGGAACCAGGAACTTCCATGTATGCATTATCGTGTTTGTCATTTAGCCTCGTGCTTGCACTGAGGTGTTACTATAACTAATTTTACGAAATAAAATGTTTTTATTCTTCTCTTTGGACTGGAGTTGGATCATCCTTGTATGCGCAACTATACAAAGGGTTTGTTTACGGAACCCATGTGCTGCCTCTTCTCTTTTCTGGTTTGTGAGGTTGCTACCTGGTAGCTATTCCTGACCTATTTGTAATCCTTAACCAATGAAAAGTTTTACACAAGTTTCTTTTTCTTCAAAGAATACGATCTGCCTTAGACTTTGACAAAATTAGATAATGCTGCTGTCTTTGTCAAATGAAATGGTGAGAATGGCCAGTCACGTGACTATTGGCCGGTCTCAAGGGCTACTGCAGGTGGGGCTGAGTGGCCTTGTGACCTTCCTGGCTGATGTCAGAGAGTGATCTCGACCCCTCCTGCAGTAGACCTGGATCGGAGGTGTACAGCGGCTGTGAGTCACGTGACGACCTGAAGATCGCTCTAAAACTGTATTTGCATGCCTCGTTTTAATAAAAAGACTTATACAGTGTGGTATGCCAAGCTATAATAGAGGGTTTAACAGTGAATCACAGGTTTGGGTTAATCACTTTGAATGAATATTTATGAAAAGGCAACATTTTTCAATGTAGAAGAGACATACCCATGGGGGAAAATCATAGCAAGTGCAGCACCAAAAGTGTTGGTGCTTCTGCCCAATTCATGTACCTGTTACAGATTGGAACTAGAAAAAAAATGGGCAAAAAATGTCAATGAGAGTGCTCATACACACCGCTTTGATGGAGTAGGAGGCATTGTTCTGCTTTACAAAATGTAATTTCTTGCTGTGTAGTAATTCTTAGTGACGCTAATTTACAATCTGCACACAGTATACACTTTAGTTATCCAGTCATGTCTGGATAAGACACATATGCAAGAATTTGCTTTTCACCGGTTTGTGTGAACATTTACTTAAATAATCCAATTTGTGTGAAAATTCTTATTTTTTTTTAAATTCAGCCTCTATGTATGCACAAGATGTTGTTCAGTTATTGGATCTGTATTTACCTGTGCAACCTGAGTTACTCCCATCATTTGGTAAGGAAAACTTTGGATTGATTTTCTGATGGCCTCATCCTGAAACAAAATTATAGAACACAACTGGCAACTGTCTTGTGAAGTCTACAGTAGTGTTTAAAATTACAATATATTCTCTCCTATAGAACTATCTTCATACCTGGTCTCCCAAGTAACACTGGAGCTTCTGAAAGCAGCTGTCACAATTTTCTAGGGCTTTCTCCTTGCATTCCCCTTTGAATTGAACTCGAAACATGCGTGACTCATCCTATATGTAACCAAAACATACACAGAATCAAAGAACTAGCTTGATTTACAGGGCATCGTGTATGAGAGTTGTCACGCAAACATGCACAAAACAGGCAGTTTGACAGAGTTTAGCTTGAAAATGTAATCTTAATTTATATAAGACACTGGAAAGCTAAATACAATCGATAAACGAAAAGTCTTAACTTTAACAAATGAGTATTTGTATTTTTAAATTGTTTTACTGGATACTTATTTTCCATTCTCTGAAATGTCATCAATGTTGCCACACTTGGGGCATATGTAAGTTGCTCAATTCTCTGTTAATTTATAGTGGGTAATTCAGCAGTGTCTAAACATGAAAAAAAACAGGTCTGTGCAATGTAAAGGGGGGGAAAAAAAAGGAATTTTGTCTTACCTGTAAATTCCTCATCTTGGAGTACAGTATAGGACACAGGGCTTGTAGTCTTAAATCATGGGTTATATGCAGGCTATCTTCAGGTGATTGAACACTGGCAAAAAACTTGCTAGGGCTGCCTCTAAAGCACACCAACAACCCTGTACTCCCTGTGAAATGGCAGTTTTTTTTTCTAATCGGCAAGCAACAAAAAGTGATCAAGGCATAGGGAGGAGGGGTCTGTGCCCTGTACTGTATTCCAGAATAAGGTATTTACAGGAGTGTCAAAATGCCTATTTTAATCATACGGTGCATGACTTGTATTTATAGACCATGGGATGGACCCAAGTAATAAACTGAGGGGTGGGCAACAATATAGCAAAACGGAACAGCCAACAGCCCCACAAGGAAGAGGAATTTTGACTTGCCTGTAACTTCCATATCATGGAGTACAGTATAGGACACAGGCTTGAGTATTCATAGACCCTGGGCCCTCCCCACCAATGAATATGAAAGGTGGCTAACAACTAGGCAAACAGAACTGTATCAACCGGGTCAACTGAACCAACTTCAGAGTGCTGTTGCTAGAACCTTACGGCCAAAAGCTGCATCGGCAGAAGACAATGTCAGTAAAACATTTTAAAGGTAAACCTTAAGGAGCTGAGCAACAAGGGCCTAGTGCCAGAATGCCTAGGAAACACTGAACCAACCTGGTAGAGTAAGGGTGCAAAAGCACTTTGTCCTTTTTAAAGTGTAAGCTCTGGCAATGAGTTCTTATTCATCTAGTAATGGTTGACATGGAAGTGGTGTGTCCCTTTGGGGTTGGACAAATAGGGAATAGGTCTTCTTAATAGAGGCTGTTGCTGCAAGGTAGACTCTGATGGCTCGGACTATGGCCGGGCAGTGAAGAGCAATTACCTTTAGGGTGCTTTGGAGCAGAACACAAAATAAGATGAGACTGTCTTCATTGAGGTGGAAGATTGATACTACTTTTAGAAGAAAAGATGGTATGGGGCATAAGACCACCTCCCCTTATGAGGAATGGGTCCTTAGAAGAGAACTGCTAACTCCGAGACCTAGCTCACCAGACGTGAGAGCAATAGGAGGGCCGCTTTGTGGATCTTTCTGTACTATGGAAAATGGTGGCATAAACAAAGAGCCTCTTAATGTTAACATGTCAAAAATGATTAACCCAAACCTATCCCTTAGTGGCGCTAATCCCCACTAAATGTGAGAGTGAATAATGGCACTAACACCCACATTCACTAATAACAACGAAGAATGAACTAAATAAATTGGACAGGATGACTAATAATGATACATACACAACACAATATCGTGACTAAACTAATATAAATCACCTTGCACTAGTGTTGAAGCATGAGATAAACTAATCAACATCTATGGTGAATTGGGCACAGCATATGTGAAATAGATGATTTATATAAAAAAAAACCTAGTAGAAAAGAAAATCACTAAACCAAGTGAATACAAAGCTAAATGAATGACGTGACTGAAATGCAAAACATATAAATGAACATATATATGAAATGATAATTATACCTCGTGACAAGTGTGTAAAGATGGTATCGCTATACCAAAAATAGTGGATGAGACTAAAAATGAAAAAAAATATATATATACAGTCCACATGTAGTGTGATAAAAAGAGTTCCAAGGGTGATGATAGCTCCAATATAAAGCACTGTTATTCTAGTATCCACCACACCTCAGTGACATGATTCCACTCCCTTCTGAAATTCAAACTCACCAACTGTCACTCTCGTGTTTGGCCACACTTGCCTCAACCCACTCACATGGGGGTTAACATGCGATCTTTAATATCCAATTCTGTATGAATCAAGCGCTCCCCTTGAGGCAGTGGTTCCACATGTCAGATAAAAAAATGCTCCAATAGTGTGATACCATTCAGACATTTATTAAAAACTGAACCAACTCCAATGCACTCACATGTAGATAAAAACAGTAGGCAAATCACTTCACAGCAATCGGATCAAATCACAGCAGTCTATGCAGCAGTAACGACACAGCAAACAGGCCACGGTGGACCCAGGGAGTATGGACACTAGTGATCATCTCACCCGTTCGTAGAGATCGTTCCTCCACTGATCACCGCTCCGTATCCCGTCACTCCTTCCTCTATCACATGTGTGAGATTGCCGTGTAGCCACACCGCAACATGTTTCGTCACTGGGACTTATTCATGGGGTTAATTATAAAATATCTAGATAGGGGGCGCTAAAGGCTAAAGAATATAAATTCAAAGTGCAAAAACAAAACAAAAAAAATGATTGTGATTGTCACTTTAAGTATGGTATCCAATCAATGAATGGCCTTAAAAAAAAACAACAAAGTAATAGTGACAATGTTAGTGGTTAATTGTCCCAATACAGTGAAGAGATATTGAAATGAAGTGATATCTTCCAATATGTGCCAAAATCTTGCCGTTGGTATAGAGAATTCCGTCACCAAAGAAAAGAAGAGAAAAATACACCTTGAAGTAATAGATATTTGCTTACCAGATACCAATGACCCCTTTAACTAAAAAGAGAGTCACTAGCGCTTTTACAGGATTGTGCCTGCTCACATGGATGGCTGGGCAGCTGGATGATGCTTTAGGCATGGACCCCTCTGGTCCCACTCGTTCAAGATAAGGATATATGGAAAACAAACAAAGTCTCCATAGCGTAAAACCATTTATTAAAAAGTTAAAATATTGAAAAAGCCAAATGGCCGCTTACATTTGTAGGTGCCTACCCGGCACTGGGGCTGCTCGTTTGTCAGGGTAAGATTGGTGTCGGAGACCCGTCGCATCGCATCACAAACGGCGTGCGTTCCACCCAGCACTACAGACAACCAGTGGATCCGGATGTTGGAAGGTAAAACACGTGACCACGTACCGCTCCGACGTACGTTTCGTTGTGAACGTCTTCACCGTTCCCTGAGGACGTTCACAACGAAACGTACGTCGAAGCGGTACGTGGTCACGTGTTTTACCTTGCAACATCCGGATCCACTGGTTGTCTGTAGTGCTGGGTGGAACGCACGCCGTTTGTGATGCGATGCGACGGGTCTCCGACACCAATCTTACCCTGACAAACGAGCAGCCCCAGTGCCGGGTAGGCACCTACAAATGTAAGCGGCCATTTGGCTTTTTCAATATTTTAACTTTTTAATAAATGGTTTTACGCTATGGAGACTTTGTTTGTTTCCCATATATCCTTATCTTGAACGAGTGGGACCAGAGGGGTCCATGCCTAAAGCATCATCCAGCTGCCAAGCCATCCATGTGAGCAGGCACAATCCTGTAAAAGCGCTAGTAAGCAGATATCTATTACTTCAAGGTGTATTTTTCTCTTCTTTTCTTTGGTGACGGAATTCTCTATACCAACGGCAAGATTTTGGCACATATTGGAAGATATCACTTCATTTCAGTATCTCTTCACTGTATTGGGACAATTAACCACTAGCATTGTCACTATTACTTTGTTGTATTTTTAAGGCCATTCATAGATTGTGATTGTCACTTTATTAAAGTGGGGTTCCACCCAAAAAACAAAAATACCTGTAAAAATTCTAAAAAACCAAAAAAACATTTGAATATTTTTTTTTTTCACTTACCTCTAAATGCCTGTTGCTAGGTGGTCCCTCGTAGTCTGCCTGTTCCTTTGCCTGGGCTGGTGACATCACTTCCCCCCCAGGCACAGGAAGGGCTCCGCTCTGCTCCCTCCCTCCTGTCAATCATCTGGGACCCATTACAGGTCCCAGGTGATTGAGCGGCCAATCACGGCGCGCGGCGCCATTTGCGCATGCGCAGTGGGTGCCAGGCTGTGAAGCCGCAGCCCGGCGCCCACAGTTGAAATGCCGGCGCCGACGAGCGGAGGGGGGGGGGGGACGATCGGGGCTTCGATCCCCCGCATCGCTGGACCCAGGGACAGGTAAGTGTCCAATTAAATGTCAGCAGCTGCAGTATTTGTAGCTGCTGACTTTTAATTTTTTTTTTTTTGACGGCCCCCCTGGGTGGAACTCCTCTTTAAGTATGGTATCCAATAATTTTTTTTGTTTTGTTTTTGCACTTTGAATTTATATTCTTTAGCCTTTAGCGCCCCCTATCTAGATATTTTTCAATTTTGATCAATTTTGTTCAAATTGGGGAGCAGCTTGTTATATGTATTTTAGTTTAATTTTCCCTGGTACTATCTTATTAAATGTTTTTTTATGATTCACATAGGGTTTTTTTATTATTGACACCACTGGCGCGGAGGTTGTTGTTCTCATTATTCATGGGGTTGGCTATCCGGCAAGGCAATCAAGAATTTATGCAAATTGAGTACTCTGTGGGTGGGCGCAAATCGCTCTGGGTCTGCACACTTACTGTGTCCCCGTGTTCATGATATAGCAAGATAGCACCTCATATACTGAAAACACAGGTAAATGCTAGTGTAATAAAATAGATGGACCGGACCCCAGCTTCATCTACTGAAGCTGATCATAAGTAAAGCTCCATATAAATACAATTAAATCTAAATATATAGAAAGAAAAATAAAACTAAATTTAACCACTTGACGACCGCCGCACGACGATATACCTCCACAGAGCGGCACGGGCAGGCAAAAGGACATACATATACGTCCTTGCCTTCCCGCGGGTGGGGGGTCCGATCGGACCCCCCGGTGCCAGCGGCGGTCGCCTTTGGTCTGGGAGCGTTCAGTGATGAGGGGGAGGCCATCCGATCGTGGCCCCCCCCTCGCGATCGCTCCCAGCCAATGAGAATCCTCCCCTGCCTGTGTGTAGTACACACACAGGCAGGGGATGTGATGTCATCTCTCCTCGGCTCGGCAGTTTCCGTTCCGGCGCAGAGGAGAGAAGACTTCACTGTGAGTGCACCAAACACACACACACAGTAGAACATGCCAGGCACACTTTACATCCCCGATCGCCCCCCAATCACCCCTCCCCCCCCTGTCACACTGACACCAAGCAGTTTTTTTTTTTTCTGATTACTGCATGGTGTCAGTTTGTGACAGTTACGGTGTTAGGGCAGTTACTGTTAGTCCCCTTTAGGTCTAGGGTACCCCCTAACCCCCCCTAATAAAGTTTTAACCACTTGATCACCCCCTGTCGCCAGTGTCACTAAGCGATCATTTTTCTAATCGCTGTATTAGTGTCGCTGGTGACGCTAGTTAGGGACGTAAATATTTAGGTTCGCCGTCAGCGTTTTATAGCAACAGGGACCCCCATATACTATCTAATAAATGTTTTAACCCCTTGATTGCCCCCTAGTTAACCCTTTCACCACTGATCACCGTATAACTGTTACGGGTGACGCTGGTTAGTTCGTTTATTTTTTATAGTGTCAGGGCACCCGCCGTTTATTACCGAATAAAGGTTTAGCCCCCTGATCGCCCGGCGGTGATATGCGTCGCCCCAGGCAACGTCAGATTAGCGCCAGTACCGCTAACACCCACGCACGCAGCATACCCCTCCCTTAGTGGTATAGTATCTGAACGTATCAATATCTGATCCGATCAGATCTATACTAGCGTCCCCAGCAATTTAGGGTTCCCAAAAACGCAGCGTTAGCGGGATCAGCCCAGATACCTGCTAGCACCTGCGTTTTGCCCCTCCGCCCGGCCCAGCCCACTCAAGTGCAGTATTGATCGATCACTGTCACTTACAAAACACTAAACGCATAACTGCAGCGTTCGCAGGGATCAGGCCTGACTCTGCGATCGCTAACAGTTTTTTGGTAGCATTTTGGTAAACTGCCAAGCACCAGCGGCCTAGTACACCCCGGTCGTAGTCAAACCAGCACTGCAGTAACACTTGGTGACGTGGCGAGTCCCATAATTGCAGTTCAAGCTGGTGAGGTGGCAAGCACAAGTAGTGTCCCGCTGCCACCAAGAAGAAGACAAACACAGGCCCGTCGTGCCCATAGTGCCCTTCCTGCTGCATTCGCCAATCCTAATTGGGAACCCACCACTTCTGCAGCGCCCGTACTTCCCCCATTCACATCCCCAACCAAATGCAGTCGGCTGCATGAGAGGCATTTTCTTTATATCCTCCCGAGTACCCCTACCCAGCGAACCCCCCCAAAAAAGATGTGTCTGCAGCAAGCGCGGATATAGGCGTGACACCCGCTATTATTGTCCTTCCTGTCCTGACAATCCTGGTCTTTGCATTGGTGAATGTTTTGAACGCTACCATTCACTAGTTGAGTATTAGCGTAGGGTACAGCATTGCACAGACTAGGCGCTCTTTCACAGGGTCTCCCAAGATGCCATCGCATTTTGAGAGACCCGAACCTGGAACCGGTTACAGTTATAAAAGTTAGTTACAAAAAAAAGTGTAAAAAAAAAAAATAGTTGTCGTTTTATTGTTCTCTCTCTCTCTATTCTCTCTCTATTGTTCTGCTCTTTTTTACTGTATTCTATTCTGCAATGTTTTATTGTTATTATGTTTTATCATGTTTGCTTTTCAGGTATGCAATTTTTTATACTTTACCGTTTACTGTGTTTTATTGTTAACCATTTTTTTGTCTTCAGGTACGCCATTCATGACTTTGAGTGGTTATACCAGAATGATGCCTGCAGGTTTAGGTATCATCTTGGTATCATTCTTTTCAGCCAGCGGTCAACTTTCATGTAAAAGCAACCCTAGCAGCTAATTAGCCTCTAGACTGCTTTTACAAGCAGTGGGAGGGAATGCCCCCCCCACCGTCTTCCGTGTTTTTCTCTGGCTCTCCTGTCTCAACAGGTAACCTGAGAATGCAGCTGGTGATTCAGCCAGCTGACCATAGAGCTGATCAGAGACCAGAGTGGCTCCAAACATCTCTATGGCCTAAGAAACCGGAAGCTACGAGCATTTTATGACTTAGATTTCGCCGGATATAAACAGCGCCATTGGGAAATTGGGAAAGCATTTTATCACACCGATCTTGGTGTGGTCAGATGCTTTGAGGGCAGAGGAGAGATCTAGGGTCTAATAGACCCCAATTTTTTCAAAAAAGAGTACCTGTCACTACCTATTGCTATCATAGGGGATATTTACATTCCCTGAGATAACAATAAAAATGATTAAAAAAAAAAAATGAAAGGAACAGTTTAAAAATAAGATAAAAAAGCAAAAAAATAATAAAAAAAAAAAAAGCACCCCTGTCCCCCCTGCTCTCGCGCAAAGGCGAACGCAAGTGTCGGTCTGGCGTCAAATGTAAACCGCAATTGCACCATGCATGTGAGGTGTCACCGCGAATGTCAGATCGAGGGCAGTAATTTTAGCAGTAGACCTCCTCTGTAAATCTAAAGTGGTAACCTGTAAAGGCTTTTAAAAATGTATTTAGTTTGTCGCCACTGCACGTTTGTGCGCAATTTTAAAGCATGTCATGTTTGGTATCCATGTACTCGGCCTAAGATCATCTTTTTTTATTTCATCAAACATTTGGGCAATATAGTGTGTTTTAGTGCATTAAAATTTTAAAAAGTGTGTTTTTTCCCCAAAAAATGCGTTTGAAAAATCGCTGCGCAAATACTGTGTGAAAAAAAAAATGAAACACCCACCATTTTAACCACTTCAGCCCCGGAAGATTTTACCCCCTTCCTGACCAGAGCACTTTTTACAATTCGGCACTGCGTCGCTTTACCTGCTAATTGCGCGGTCATGCAATGCTGTACCCAAACAAAATTTGCGTCCTTTTCTTCCCACAAATAGAGCTTTCTTTTAATGGTATTTGATCACCTCTGCCGTTTTTATTTTTTGCGCTACAAACGGAAAAAGACCGAAAATTTTGAAAAAAAATGATATTTTCTACTTTTTGTTATAAAAAAAATCCAACAAACTAAATTTTAGTCATACATTTAGGCCAAAATGTATTCAGCCACATGTCTTTGGTAAAAAAAAATGTCAATAAGTGTATATTTATTGGTTTGCGCAAAAGTTATAGCGTCTACAAACTAGGGTACATTTTCTGGAATTTACACAGCTTTTAGTTTATGACTGCCTATGTCATTTCTTGAGGTGCTAAAATGGCAGGGCAGTACAAAACCCCCCCAAATGACCCCATTTTGGAAAGTAGACACCCCAAGGAAATTGCTGAGAGGCATGTTGAACCCATTGAATATTTATTTTTTTTGTCCCAAGTGATTGAATAATGACAAAAAAAAAAAAATTTACAAAAAGTTGTCACTAAATGATATATTGCTCACACAGGCCATGGGCATATGTGGAATTGCACCCCAAAATACATTCAGCTGCTTCTCCTGAGTACGGGGATACCACTTTTTGGGAGCCTAGCCGCGTACGGGGCCCCGAAAACCAAGCACCGCCTTCAGGATTTCTAAGGGCATAAATTTTTGATTTCACGGCTCACTACCTATCACAGTTTTGAAGGCCATAAAATGCCAAGATGGCACAAAACCCCCCCAAATGACCCCATTTTGGAAAGTAGACACCCCAAGCTATTTGCTGAGAGGCATGGTGAGTATTTTGCAGCTCTCATTTGTTTTTGAAAATGAAGAAAGACCAGGAAAAAATTTTTTTTTTTCTTTTTTCAATTTTCAAAACTTTGTGACAAAAAGTGAGGTCTGCAAAATACTCACTATACCTCTCAGCAAATAGCTTGGGGTGTCTACTTTCCAAAATGGGGTCATTTGGGGGGGGGGGGTTTGTGCCACCTGGGCATTCCATGGCCTCCGAAACTGTGATAGGCAGTGAAGAGTGAAATCAAGAATTTACGCCCTTAGAAAGCCTGAAGGCGGTGCTTGGTTTTTCGGGGTCCAGTGCGCGGCTAGGCTCCCAAAAAGTCTCACACATGTGGTATCCCCGTACTCAGGAGAAGCAGCAGAATGTATTTTGGGGTGTAATTTCACATATCCCCATGGCATGTTTGAGCAATATATCATTTAGTGACAACTTTGTGCAAAAAAAAAAAAAAAAATTTGTCTCTTTCCCGCAACTTGTGTCACAATATAAAATATTCCATGGACTCGACATGACTCTCAGCAAATAGCTTGGGGTGTCTACTTTCCAAAATGGGGTCATTTGGGGGGGTTTTGAACTATCCTGGCATTTTATGCACAACATTTAGAAGCTTATGTCACACATCACCCACTCTTCTAACCACTTGAAGACAAAACCCTTTCTGACACTTTTTGATTACGTGAAAAAATTATTTTTTTTGCAAGAAAATTACTTTGAACCCCCAAACATTATATATTTTTTTAAAGCAAATGCCCTACAGATTAAAATGGTGGGTGTTTCATTTTTTTTTTCACACGGTATTTGCGCAGCGATTTTTCAAACGCATTTTTTGTGGAAAAAACACACTTTTTTAAATTTTAATGCACTAAAACACACTAAATTGCCCAAATGTTTGATGGAATAAAAAAAGATGATCTTAAGCCGAGTACATGGATACCAAACATAACATGCTTTAAAATTGCGCACAAACGTGCAGTGGCAACAAAATTAATACATTTTTAAAAGCCTTTAAAAGCCTTTACAGGTTACCACTTTAGATTTACAGAGGAGGTCTACTGCTAAAAATACTGCCCTCGATCTGACCTTCGCGGTGATACCTCACATGCATGGTGCAATTGCTGTTTACATTTGACGCCAGACCGACGCTTGCGTTCGCCTTAGCGCGAGAGCAGGGGGGACAGGGGTGTTTTTTTTTTTCTTCATTATTTTTTTAGCTTTTTTATCTTATTTTTAAACTGTTCCTTTCATTTTTATTTTTTAAAATCATTTTTATTGTTATCTCAGGGAATGTAAATATCCCCTATGATAGCAATAGGTAGTGACAGGTACTCTTTTTTGAAAAAATTGGGGTCTATTAGACCCTAGATCTCTCCTCTGCCCTCAAAGCATCTGACCACACCAAGATCGGTGTGATAAAATGCTTCCCCAATTTCCCAATGGCGCTGTTTACATCCGGCGAAATCTAAGTCATAAAATGCTCGTAGCTTCCGGTTTCTTAGACCATAGAGATGTTTGGAGCCACTCTGGTCTCTGATCAGCTCTATGGTCAGCTGGCTGAATCACCGGCTGCTTTCTCAGGTTCCCTGTTGAGACAGGAGAGCCAGAGAAAAACCCGGAAGACGGTGGAGGGGGGGGGCATTCCCTCCCACTGCTTGTAAAAGCAGTCTAGAGGCTAATTAGCCGCTAGGATTGCTTTTACATGAAAGCCGACCGCTGGCTGAAAAGAATGATACCAAGATGATACCTAAACCTGCAGGCATCATTCTGGTATAACCACTCAAAGTCGTGAATGGCGTACCTGAAGACAAAAAAATGGTTAACAATAAAGCACAGTAAACAGTAAAGTATAAAAAATTGCATACCTGAAAAGCAAACATGATAAAACATAATAACAATAAAACATTGCAGAATAGAACACAGTAAAAAAGAGCAGAACAATAGAGAGAGAATAGAGAGAGAGAGAGAACAATAAAACGACAACTATTTTTTTTTATTTTTGTTTCTGTTTTTTTTGCAAACTTGTAACTTTTATAACTGTAACCGGTTCCAGGTTCGGGTCTCTCAAAATGCGATGGCATCTTGGGAGACCCTGTGAAAGTATGTCCTAGTCTGTGGAATGCTGTACCCTACGCTAATACTCAACTAGTGAATGGTAGCGTTCAAAACATTCGCCAATGCAAAGACCAGGATTGTCAGGACAGGAGGGACAATAATAGCGGGTGTCACGCCTATATCCGCGCTTGCTGCAGACACAACATCTTTTTTGGGGGGGGTTCGTTGGGTAGGGGTACTCGGGAGGACATAAAAATGCCTCTCATGCAGCCGACTGCATTTGGTTGGGGATGTGAATGGGGGAAGTACGGGCGCTGCAGAAGCGGTGGGTTCCCAATTAGGATTGGCGAATGCAGTAGGAAGGGCACTATGGGCACGACGGGCCTGTGTTTGTCTTTTTGGTGGCAGCGGGACACTACTTGTGCTTGCCACCTCACCAGCTTGAACTGCACTTATGGGACTCGTCACGTCACCACGTGTTACTGCAGTGCTGGTTTGACTACGACCGGGGTGTACTAGGCCGCTGGCACTTGCCAGTTCACCAAAACGCTACAAAAAAAACTGTTAGCGATCGCAGGGATCAGGCCTGACTCTGCGAACGCTGCAGTTATGCGTTTAGTGTTTTGTAAGTGACAGTGATCGATCGATACTGCACTTGGGTGGGCTGGGCTGGGCCGGGCGGAGGGGCAAAACGCAGGTGCTAGCAGGTATCTGGGCTGATCCCGCTAACACTGCGTTTTTGGGAACCCTAAACTGCTGGGGACGCTAGTATAGATCTGATTGGATCAGATATTGATCCGATCAGATACTATACCACTTAAGGGAGGTGTACGGTGCATGCGTGGGTGTTAGCGGTACTGGCGATAACCTGACGCTGCCTGGGGCTGGTGCTTGCCAGTTCACCAAAACGCTACCAAAAAAACTGCACTTGGGTGGGCTGGGCTGGGCGGAGGGGCAAAACGCAGGTGCTAGCAGGTATCTGGGCTGATCCCGCTAACACTGCATTTTTGGGAACCCTAAACTGCTGGGGACGCTAGTATAGATCTGATCGGATCAGATATTGATGCGTTCAGATACTATACCACTAAGGGAGGCGTATGCTGCGTGCGTGGGTGTTAGCGGTACTGGCGCTAATCTGACGCTGCCTGGGGCGACGCATATCACCGCCGGGCGATCAGGGGGCTAAACCTTTATTCGGTAATGAACGGCGGGTGCCCCGACACTATAAAAAATAAACAAACTAACCAGCGTCACCCGTAACAGTTATACGGTGATCAGTGGTGAAAGGGTTAACTAGGGGGCAATCAAGGGGTTAAAACATTTATTAGGTAGTATAATGGGGGTCCCTGACGCTATAAAACGCTGACGGCGAACCTAAATATTTACCTCCCTAACTAGCGTCACCAGCGACACTAATACAGCGATCAGAAAAATGATCGCTTAGTGACACTGGTGACGGGGGGTGATCAAGGGGTTAAAACTTTATTAGGGGGGGTTAGGGGGGTACCCTAGACCTACAGGGGGCTAACCCTAACTGTCCTAACACTTCTAACTGTCACAAACTGACACTATGCAGTAATCAGAAAAAAAAAAACCTGCTTGGTGTCAGTTTGTGACAGGGGGGGGGGGGGTGATTGGGGGGGATCGGGGGTGTTTAGTGTGCCTGGCATGTTCTACTGTGTTGTGTAGTGTTGTGCACTCACTCACATGTCTTCTCTCCTCGGCGCTGGAACGGAACTCCCGAGCCAAGGAGAGATGACATCACATCCTCTGCCTCTGTGTACTATACAGAGGCAGGGGATGTTTCTCATTGGCTGGGAGCGATCGCGAGGGGGGGGCCACGATCGGATGGCCTCCCCCTCGTCTCTCAACTCTCCCAGCCGACTGCCGCTGGCACCGGGGGGGGGGGTCCGATCGGACCCCCCGCCCGCGGGAAGGCAATCACGTACCAGGTACGTGATTTTGCCTGCCCGTGCCATTCTGCTCACGTATATAGGCGTGAGGCGGTCGGCAAGTGGTTAATCTGTAGGGCATTTGCTTTAAAAAAATATATAATGTTTGGGGGTTCAAAGTAATTTTCTTGCAAAAAAAAATAATTTTGTCATGTAAACAAAAAGTGTCAGAAAGGGCTTTGTCTTCAAGTGGTTAGAAGAGTGGGTGATGTGTGACATAAGCTTCTAAATGTTGTGCATAAAATGCCAGGACAGTTCAAAACCCCCCCAAATGTCCCCATTTTGGAAAGTAGACACCCCAAGCTATTTGCTGAGAGTCATGTCGAGTCCATGGAATATTTTATATTGTGACACAAGTTGCGGGAAAGAGACAATTTTTTTTTTTTTTTTGCACAAAGTTGTCACTAAATGATATATTGCTCAAACATGCCATGGGAATATGTGAAATTACACCCCAAAATACATTCTGTTGCTTCTCCTGAGTACGGGGATACCACATGTGTGAGACTAGCCGCGTACGGGACCCCGAAAACCAAGCACCGCCTTCAGGCTTTCTAAGGGCGTAAATTTTTGATTTCACTCTTCACTGCCTATCACAGTTTCTGAGGCCATGGAATGCCCAGGTGGCACAAACCCCCCCCAAATGACCCCATTTTGGAAAGTAGACACCCCAAGCTATTTGCTGAGAGGTATAGTGAGTATTTTGCAGACCTCACTTTTTGTCACAAAGTTTTGAAAATTGAAAAAAGAAAAAAAAATGTTTTTTCTTGTCTTTCTTCATTTTCAAAAACAAATGAGAGCTGCAAAATACTCACCATGCCTCTCAGCAAATAGCTTGGGGTGTCTACTTTCCAAAATGGAGTCATTTGGGGAGGTTTGTGCCACCTGGGCATTCCATGGCCTCCGAAACTGTGATAGGCAGTGAAGAGTGAAATCAAAAATTTACACCCTTAGAAATCCTGAAGGCGGTGATTGGTTTTCGGGGCCCCGTACGCGGCTAGGCTCCCAAAATGTCCCACACATGTGGTATCCCCATACTCAGGAGAAGCAGCTAAATGTATTTTAGGGTGCAATTCCACATATGCCCATGGCCTGTGTGAGCAATATATCATTTAGTGACAACTTTGTGCAAAAAAAAAAAAAAAAAAAAATGTCACTTTCCCGCAACTTGTGTCAAAATATAAAATATTCCATGGACTCAACATGCCTCTCAGCAAATAGCATGGGGTGTCTACTTTCCAAAATGGGGTCATTTGGGGGGGCCTTGGGGTGCAATTCCACATAGGCCCATGGCCTGTGTGAGCAATATATCATTTAGTGACAACTTTGTGCAAAAAAAAAAAAAGTCACTTTCCCGCAACTTGTGTCAAAATATAAAATATTCCATGGACTCAACATGCCTCTCAGCAAATAGCTTGGGGTGTCTACTTTCCAAAATGGGGTCATTTGGGGGGGCTTTGGGGTGCAATTCCACATAGGCCCATGGCCTGTGTGAGCAATATATCATTTAGTGACAACTTTTTGTAAATATTTTGTTTTTGTTTTTGTCATTATTCAATCACTTGGGACAAAAAAAAAATATTCAATGGGTTCAACATGCCTCTCAGCAATTTCCTTGGGGTGTCTACTTTCCAAAATGGGGTCATTTGGGGGGGGGGGGGTTGTACTGCCCTGCCATTTTAGCACCTCAAGAAATGACATAGGCAGTCATAAACTAAAAGCTGTGTAAATTCCAGAAAATGTACCCTAGTTTGTAGACGCTATAACTTTTGCGCAAACCAATAAATATATGCTTATTGACTTTTTTTTTTACCAAAGACATGTGGCCGAATACATTTTGGCCTAAATGTATGACTAAAATTGAGTTTATTGGATTTTTTTTATAACAAACAGTAGAAAATATCATTTTTTTTCAAAATTTTCGGTCTTTTTCCGTTTATAGCGCAAAAAATAAAAACGGCAGAGGTGATCAAATACCATCAAAAGAAAGCTCTATTTGTGGGAAGAAAAGGACGCAAATTAAGTTTGGGTACAGCATTGCATGACCGCGCAATTAGCAGTTAAAGCGACACAGTGCCAAATTGGAAAAAGTCCTCTGATCCTTAGGCAGCATAATGGTTCGGGGCTGAAGTGGTTAAAAACACATACAACATTATAAATGTGAATATTAATTCAAAATGACCCTAAATCTTAATTAGACAGAGAAGAGCAAAGCTAGATCGCAATAGCATATGGGTCTCTTCCAAACCCAAATGCTAAAAATGGAAAACCAACCAAATAATAGTCCCACCCGAGTGTAAATCTGGCCCCTATACATATAAATACCCAAACCAGTACACCATGGGAGAGCACATGATGGCAATAACTGGTTAAAGGTTACTAATGAAACAATTCAAGTCCAATTCAATGTTCATTCCTCTAGGGAATAAACACTTCAAAAGGAAGATCCATCGAGTTTCTCTCTGGGATAAATCCCTAACTCCAAGATTGATGAACCACGTCTATGCCACAAAATTGTAACAGGCTTGAGTCCTGATTATGTTTTTCCTTAAAATGGAGGGACACACTGTGGTATTGGAATCCTTTTTTAATGTTGTCTAGATGCTCTGCAATGCGCACCTTTAAAAGTCTCTTGGTGCGTCCCACATAGAATAATCCACACGGACACCACAAGAGATAAACTACATAGGAGAAATTGCACGTAATGAATTCTCTAATATTGAATGTTTTATCGTCAGCATTACTAATTTGAGTCATGCCTACTATTGGTCACTTGCACCGTTCTACAACAAATGCACTTTCTACATGCATAGAACCCCTGTAGGTCAATTTTGAAGGTTTGAGGATCTGGTTGATTTAAGATTTTCTTCACCACCCTATGCCCAAAGTTTGGTGCCCGTCTATAAATGAATTTAGGGTTCGGCAGAACCTCCCCCAGATGTCTATCTCTGCACAAAATGTGCCATTGTTTTTTGAAAATCATTTCGATGTCCCTATAATGATGATGAAAATTCGAAATAAATCCCAACTGATGTTGATCAGTTGGTATACCAGTATCCTTTTCTTTCAAACATTGTTCTCTAGGAATATTAGCCACTTCCTGAATGATATCATTTAAAGTGTTCGCTTCATAGCCCTTTTGGAGAAATCTCTCCTTGAGGGTATTAGCTTGAGAGGTATAAACATCCAATTCTAAACAATTACGCCGAACTGTGAGCATTTGTCCCTTCGGTATATTCTTTATCCAAGCGAGATGGTGCCCACTCCTAATGGACAAATAACTATTTCGGTCTGTGGCTTTGAAAAAAACTTTTGTACTCAAAATATTGTTGACCTTATCTATGGTGATATCCAGGAAATTGACTGAGGTGTCACTGATGACATAGTCCAATCGGATGCTATTAGAGTTGTTCAACCGTGCCAAAAAATCAACCGCAGATTCCCTCGACCCCTCCCAAATAAACAGGAGGTCGTCTATGAATCTGGAGTAAAATAACAGTTGGAGAGGTTTTCTCTAAACACTTGTCTATCCTTCCATTCTGCCAGGAAGAGGTTGGCTAGGCTGGGAGCATACTTAGCTTCCATAGCCACGCCAACCTTCTGTGAAAAAAAGTGGCCATTATACCAAAAGTAGTGTGTCATGCAAAAGTCCAAAGCATCACCCACAAATACCTTCTGCATGTGGGGGATGTCATTTCTCTTACTAAGTGCCCAATTGAGCGCTAGTGCCGCATCCTTATCCTAATTGATGGTGTATAGTAAGGTAACGTCAGCCGTCAACAGGTAAGATTCAGAAGTTGGATTTAACATGACCTCCTGTAAAGAACGCAAAAGGTCAGTTGTATCCTTAAGATACGCTTTTGTGACTTTCACGCTCGGTTGGAGAAACGTATCCAAAAATTCCCCCAGTCTAGCTGTGACTGACTCCAAGCCATTCACAATAGGGCGTGCTGGTGGCACTTTTATGTCTTTGTGAATTTTGGGTAGAGTATAAATTATGGGAATTCGGCATGAACTGGGGACAAGATAACACCTTTCCTTAGGACTCAAAGCATTAATGCCACAGCCTCACTCAACCAAAGCGCTTAATTGCGTTTTGTAAATGTCTGTGGGATCAGACGGCAACTTACAATAAGTAGCTCAATCACTCAACATTTCCAACAGTTGATTGTGATAAAAATCTTTCTCCAAAATCACAACCCCTCCCCCCTTAGCCGCGGGCCGGATAATGATGTTATTCCTCTCTTCTAATGACTTTATTCCATATATGATGTAGTCCGGATTGACTCTTTATATTGGGTCCAAGCGTTCTATATCGCTCAGGACTAGATTCTTAAACACTTCAATGAAATGATTATTGGAATTTTGGGGATTGAATAATGACTTGTTTTTCAAACCAGTTTCTATTCTAGTAGTGACAGTGGTAGTCCCCCCCCCCCTTCGGGGCAACTGGATGACTGAGAAAATGTTTCTTGATATTAAGAGTGCGTATAAATTTATGGGTATCTATGTATACCTCAAACTTGTTCATAGGTTTCCTTGGTGCACATTTCAGCCCCAAACTCAATATATTTAATTCATTATCATTGAGTTGTACCTTACTTAAATTGAAAATCCCATCCTTTAAGTGTCCCTCATTCTCTTTTTTGGGTAGTTTACATCTCCCTGCTCTACAACCCCTTCTTCTCTTGGGAAAGGTATAGGGTCTCTGTTTGGATACTGATCTGTCCCATTTCTCCCTCCCCCCTGTTGTTGACTGCACGGGTGTTCCCTCTGGGAGTCCCCTCACCCCTTCCCCCCTCCCTCGATGTCCTAAAAAAGATGGTGGGCCCGGTTTTGGATTACTGTAATGGTACCCAATGGGTTCATAATCCATCAAGGGTGCGTATCTGTTATGAGTGGGAATCTGATTTCCCATATCAGAGTGATACTCATGGGGTGGAATGGGATATCCTTCTTGATCAGATTGGGGGTGATGGTAAATGTTATAATTTGAAGGCTGATTGGCTCTGTGTTGTTGAATCGGGCCTGGTGGACGATATTGGTTGAATTGTTGGCGATATCCACCCCTAGCATGATTGGGGGGCCTCGGTGAATAGTACCCCTCTCCTTGTTGGTAACCCACATATTGATGGCCACCCCCTTACTGTTGCTGTGGACCCCTACGGGTGTGTCCCGGTGTGTTCTGCTGAGCTCTACCCTTCCCACTCCTAGCCCCTGGATAAAAAACTTGGATAAAAAATGTGTGGTCTGAATCCAACCCCCAATAATAGTGAGAATGGATAGTGGCGCTAATCCCCACTAAATGTGAGAGTGAATAATGGCACTAACACCCACATTCACTAATAACAACGAAGAGTGAACTAATAGTGAACTAAATAAATTGGACAGGATGACTAATAATGATACATACACAATACAATATCGTGACTAAACTAATATAAATCGCCTTGCACTAGTGTTGTAGCATGAGATAAACTTATCAACATCTATGGTGAATTGGGCACAGCATATGTGAAATAGATGATTTATATAAAAAAAAAACCTAGTGGAAAAGAAAATCACTAAACCAAGTGAATACAAAGCTGAATGCATGACATGACTGAAATGCAAAACATATAAATGAACACATATATGAAATGATAATAATTACACCTCGTGACAAGTGTGTAAAGATGGTATCGCTATACCAAAAATAGTGGATGAGACTAAAAATGAAAAAAAAAAAATATATATATATATATATATATATATATATATATATATATACAGTCCACGTGTAGTGTGATAAAAAGAGTTCCAAGTGGGATGATAGCTCCAATATATAGAACTGTGATTCTAGTATCCACCACACCTCAGTGACGTGATTCCACTCCCTTCTGATATTCAAACTCACCAGTTGTTATAGCCTCACACTCTCGTGTTTGGCCACACTTGCCTCAACCCACTCACATGGGGGTTAACATGCGATCTTTAATATCCAATGCTGTATGAATCGAGCGCTCCCCTTGAGGCAGTGGTTCCACATGTGAGATAAAAAAAATGCTCCAATAGTGTGATACCATTCAGACATTTATTAAAAATTGAACCAACACCAATGCACTCACATGTAGATAAAAACAGTAGGCAAATCACTTCACAGAAATCGGATCAAATCACAGCAGTCTATGCAGCAGTAACGACACATCAAACAACCGGCCACGGTGGACCCAGGGAGTATGGACACTAGTGATCGTCTCACCCGTTCCTAAAAATCGTTCCTCCACTGATCACCGCTCCGTATCCCATCACTTCTTCCTCTATCACACGTGTGAGATTGCCGTGTAGCCAGGCCCGACATGTTTAGTCACTGGGACTTATTCATGGGGTTGGCTATCCGGCAAGGCAATCAAGAATTTATGCAAATTGAGTACTCTGTGGGTGGGCGCAAATCGCTCTGCGTCTGCACACTTCCTGTGTCCCCGTGTTCATGATGTAGCAAGATAGCACCTCATACACTGAAAACACAGGTAAATGCTAATATAATAAAATGGATGGACCGGACCCCAGCTTCATCTACGGAAGCTGATCATAAATAAAGCTCCATATAAATACAATTAATCTAAATATATAGAAAGAAAAATAAAACTAAATTTAAAAACACATACAACATTATAAATTTGAATATTAATTCAAAATGACCCTAAATCTTAATTAGACAGAGAAGAGCGAAGCTAGATCGCAATAGCATATGGGTCTCTTCCAAACCCAAATGCTAAAAATGGAAAACCAACCAAATAATAGTCCCACGCCCTGAGTGTAAATCTGGCCCCTATACATATAAATACCCAAACCAGTACACCATGGGAGAGCACATGATGGCAATAACTGGTTAAAGGTTACTAATAAAACAATTCAAGTCCAATTCAATGTTCATTCCTCTAGGGAATAAACACTTCAAAAAAAGAAAATCCATCGAGTTTCTCTCTGGGATAAATCCCTAACTCGATTGGAGCCCCTCCAAGATTGATGAACCACGTCCATGCCACAAAATTGTAACAGGCTTGGGTCCTGATTATGTTTTTCCTTAAAATGGAGGGACACACTGTGGTATTGGAATCCTTTTTTAATGTTGGCTAGATGCTCTGCAATGCGCACCTTTAAAAGTCTCTTGGTGCGTCCCACATAGAATAATCCACACGGACACCACAAGAGATAAACTACATAGGAGAAATTGCACGTAATGAGTTCTCTAATAATGAATGTTTCATCGTCAGCATTAGTAATTTGAGTCATGCATCTATTGGTCACTTGCACCGTTCTACAACAAATGCACTTTCTACATGCATAGAACCCCTGTAGGTCAATTTTGATGGTTTGATGATCTGGTTGATTTAAGATTTTCTTCACCACCCTATGCCCAAAGTTCGGTGCCCGTCTATAAATGAAATTGGACTATGACAAAGCGCTCATGCGCGAAATGCGTCGTCAAGGCAACCCAATGACAGTGGTCTTATCCAGAGCCAAGTCACGGTGATCATCCATCTATCCATCCATCCATTTATTCTTCCATTTTTGTGCAAGCTCCCAACAGCCAGCAGCATTTTTCTCCCACCACTTCCATCTGGTTTGGCTATTTACATTCAGTCCCCCTGTTTGTTCCATTCATCTATCATTGGCTTTATTCCATCCTGAGGGGCCACAGGGAGTTTAGACAGATGTGAGTTCCATCAGCCTGTCGGCAGCAACATTTTTCCCTTGATCAACCTCTCAGATCCATCATTGGAATCTGTGCAGTGACACCATCTACTATTGAGGAATTTCACCCTTGTGGAGACACAGTCTGGAGAGCCAGCGGTCTGCTTCCACCAGCTGACACTCCGGCGGCTCCCCTGTGCTGACGTCATCATCCATCGTCACGGAGCCTCGGTGAGGCTCCGCTCCTCACGGCGGAACATCGGCTCTGTCCACGCCATGGCCAGTACACTGTTCGTTGGAGCCGGTGAGCCGCTCTGCATGGCGCCAGACCCCACATCCAGCGAGGAAGGTGTGAGTTTATTTAACTTTCTTTTGAGCACCTTGTTCGGCTCTCACCAGCTTACCCATTGCCTTTTGTTGGGGCATGCTTTGGATGGATCTCCCGTGCTGGTTCCCTGTTGTTTAAAGGCTGACTGTCCTTTATTTTAGTGCATATTCAGATGCTGATATTTAGTGCAATATAACATTACAACATTGTGTTACTGTGGATTCAATTGTATCATTGGTTCTTGTTTTTATAACTTGGGTTACAATTTACCAACTATTATCGATATTTTATAACTATTTTTAGTTGTATTAAACTACTCAGTTTTATTCATTTATGACTGTTGCAGTTTATTTTTATAATACCCCGAGCGCTGGGCTTTATTTGCTCTTTTTTTAGTATGATCTGTATCTACCAGCTACGGTTGGTCCAGCTGCACGGGTGTTCTTTTTACCTCCCTCCTCTCTTATTTATAAGTCATGCTACAGGTATATAAGATGTTACAATATATGGTGTGGTAAATACACATGTTGCACACCGCATGCCGTGTTGGAGCTCTCCAGGTAGTCTACTATTGGTGCTGTATTATTGCTGTGTTTTATAAATGAATTTAGGGTGGTTCGGCAGAACCTCCCCAGATGTCTATCTCTGCACAAAATGTGCCAGTGTTTTTTGAAAATCATTTCGATGTCCCTATACTGATGATGAAAATTCGAAATAAATCCCAACTGATGTTGATCAGTTGGTATACCAGTATCCTTTTCTTTCAAACATTGTTCTCTAGGAATATTAGCCACTTCCTGAATGATATCATTTAAAGTGTTCGCTTCATAGCCCTTTTGGAGAAATCTCTTCTTGAGTGTATTAGCTTGAGAGGTATAAACATCCAATTCTAAACAATTACGCCGAACCCTGAGCATTTGTCCCTTCGGTATATTCTTTATCCAAGCTGGATGGTGCCCACTCCTAATGGACAAATAACTATTTCGGTCTGTGGCTTTGAAAAAAAACTTTTGTACTCAAAATATTGTTGACCTTATCTATGGTGACATCCAGGAAATTGACTGAGGTGTCACTGATGACATAGTCCAATCGGATGCTATTAGAGTTGTTCAACCGTGCCAAAAAAAATCAACCGCAGATTCCCTCGACCCCTCCCAAATAAACAGGAGATCGTCTATGAATCTGCGGTAAAATAACAGTTTAGGAGGTTTGTCTCTAAATACTTGTCTATCCTCCCATTCTGCCAGGAAGAGGTTGGCTAGGCTGGGAGCATACTTAGCTCCCATAGCCCCGCCAACCTTCTGTGAAAAAAAAGTGGCCATTATACCAAAAGTAGTTGTGTGTCATGCAAAAGTCCAAAGCATGACCCACAAATACCTTCTGCATGTGGGGGATGTCATCTCTCTTACTAAGCGATAGTGCCGCATCCTCATGCTGAATGATGGTGTATAGTGAGGCCACGTCATGTTATACCCCATGTGAGTGGGTTGAGGCAAGTGTGGCCAAACACGAGAGTGTGAGGCTATAACAGTTGGTGAGTTTGAATTTCAGAAGGGAGTGGAATCACGTCACTGAGGTGTGGTGGATACTAGAATCACAGTGCTTTATATTGGAGCTATCATCACCCTTGGAACTCTTTATCAAACTACACGTGGACTGTATATATATATATTTTTTTTTTCATTTTTAGTCTCATCCACTATTTTTGGTATAGCGATACCATCTTTACACACTTGTCACACGGTATAATTATTATCATTTCATATATGTGTTTATTTATATGTTTTGCATTTCAGTCATGTCATGCATTCAGCTTTGTATTCACTTGGTTTTGTGATTTTCTTTTCCACTAGGGTTTTTTTTAATATAAATCATCTATTTCACATATGCTGTGCCCAATTCACCATAGATGTTGATTAGTTTATCTAACAGTTTTTACATACCTATCCCTTGTATAAACTGACACATGAGGCCAGAGAGTGACTGGGGAAATTCAATAAGACCTAGAGAGCCTGGGTGAACGGGCAGGACACCAGAGAAACTCTTCTCTTGCCGATTCCACCTCTTATCCACTTGCCTACTGGGCACTTAAACCCCCCCCCTGCCCAGACCAATTTTCAGCTTTCAGTGGTCTCACACTTCTGAGTATTGCGATACTACATGTGTGAGACTTTTACACAGCCTGGCCACATACAGAGGCCAAACATTGACGTAGCACCTTCGGGCATTCTAGGAGCATAAATTATACATCTCATTTCTCAACCACCTGTTGCACTTTTGAAGGCCCTGGAGCACCAGGACAATGGAAACGCCCATAAAATGACCCCATTTTGGAAAGCAAACACCCCAATGTATAATCTGTGAGGCATAATGAGTCTTTTAAACAAGTCAATTTTTTCCAGACGTTTTTGGAAAATGTGGAAAAAAATAAAAACGCATTTTTTTTTACACAAAGTTGTCCATTTATAAGATATTTCCAACACATAGTATGTACATAGCAAAAATGACACCCCAAACTACATTCTGCTACTCCTCATGAGTATGGCGATACCACATGTGTGAGACTTTAAGGCTGGGTTCACACTATACAGAGGCCAAACATTAAAGTAGCACCTTCTGGAATTCTCATCATCTCATTTCTCAAACATTTATTGCACTTTTGGAGGCCCTGGAGCACCAGGACATTGGAAACACCCACAAAATAAACCCATTTTGGAAAGAAAACACCCCAATGTGGCGATACCACATGTGTGAGACTTTTACACAGCCTGGCCACATCGAGGGGCCCAACATGCAAGGAACACAGTCAGGGACACATAGCATGCACATACTAAATTACACCCCAAAATACATTCTGCTGAGCAAAGGGTAAACAAAAGATTACCTGTGGTTTTAGTAGTGCAGTTGTCCACAGGAGGATAGCATTGGTCCAGGCAGCAGGCAGGGATATGGTCAGCAACAGCAAACACAATAGTCCAGGCAACAGGCAGGAATACTGTCCATAGTCATTACAGTCAGCAGGCAGGGATACTGTCCATATACAGCCCAGGGTCAGTGCAGGCAGAGATATTGTCAGCAATGACAAAATATTGGTCCTGGTAGTACGCAGAAACATGGTCCATAGTACAGGTAGCAGGCATAGGTGTGGTCAGTTCATGCGACAGGCAGAAGTAGAGCCTCGTTGGGGACAGAATGGGGACAGGGGTACAGGCTTCTCCCACCCAAATCTCTTTGAAGCCTCCGGTCTCCAGACCCTAATCTGGGAATGAGAAAACAAAAAAATATATTTTTCTAAATCCAGAAAAACAATTATGGAGCCCCTCACATATGCGAGACCCCTGTGTTATTAATCCCACTACTCCAGTAGCAGGGTACAAGATCAGTCCAAGAGGCAGGAAAAAAACATGGTCAAACAGTCCAGGGTCAGTTCCAGATCAGGCAGAGGTATGTACAGAAGCGGTAGGCAGAAGCATGGTGGAATAACAGGCCAGGGTCAGTTCCGTAGCAGTGGCATAAGGGGTGTGAAGGTAAATGGCAAGAACTGAGGATTAAGTTTACCTTACTTCACTAATAATTTACTGAAGTATAGTAATGACAGAAACAGTCACCTATGCAGAGGCCTTGGGAAGGACGCTGGGGACAATAAGAGGTGTCTCTTCTAACTCCTCCACTGGTACACACCTTACATTTTTTCTGACGTCTTTGGCCTGTTGGTCTGGGAGGGATTTTAATCGGGAAAATGGCATTCGGAGAGCCTTATAATAACATTGCGTCAAATGTTTTCTGGTGGGCTGTTCGGGAATATAAGGGAAGTGATAATTTCCTCTTGGTAGCCAAGGAAAGGTTGGGGGCTTTCGGTGGAGTTGCGGTAGATTATAACGGAGTTGTATATGGCCGAATTAAAAAAAATAATTGTTACTTTTTTACACCAATGGTATGTTCGTCTTGTGGTAAGGTAATGTTTGAGCATTTGGTCGTTAAAGTCAACTCCCCCATGAACAAATTATATTCGTGGACGCATGTTGGCTTTTGGATGGGGCCATTCCTTCTGGGGATTTCCACGTAGGTGTTATTGTGGATCGAAGACAGCATGTAGATATCCCCTCTGTCCCTCCACTTCATTGCCAGAATTTCTTTGTTTCGCAGACTCGCCGCCTCCCCTCTTCTTAACTTCATATTGACGAGCCTTTGAGGAAAGCCCTTCCTGTTCTTTCTCACAGTGCCACATGCTGGTGTCCTCCTCCGGTGAAGGTTGCGGAACGGGCAGATTTGTGTATAAGTTATCTACATACAAGTGATGAGCCTCGTTCACATGGTACTATTGTTGGCAGGGGATTGTCTGTTGACAGACTGTTATCCTAAAATCTTACCGTTAGTACGCTCCTTTTGACAATTGTTGTCCAACTTTCGGCCAACAAATGTTTGATGGTAGGCTAGTAAATTTTTGGCGGGCAACGATTTGAAATCAGATTTTCGTATGGTCAGTACACAAATCCGTCACACAAGCCTAATGTACAAGCACGCATGCTCGGAATCCATGCTCACCAAACTCGAAATTATCAGAAGGGGCCCAAAGGGTGGCGCTCAAGAGCTGAAATTACTTGTAGTACCATCACTACGTTCGTGTTTGTGGCATGACAATTGTGTAACATTAGTATGGAAGACAAGTTCCTGGCACACGCCCTTTTGACAAAACTCAGACGCTCGGTTGGCCAACAATCGCACCGTGTGTACGAGGCTATAGCCTTTTTCCAGTAGTGGGTATATATGAGGTTCCAAACAATTTTCCCGCTTGATCCTAAGTAGTCTGGGCAATTAGGGGATGAAGCTGGGTGTCCTTCCCTTTGTACACTATGAAGGCATATGTGTACCCTGTGGCTCGGTCACATCATTTATACTTTCACCCCATAGTGGGCCCTTTTGCTGTGGATAAATTGCTTGATTCCCAGCCGCCGCTAAACTTGACAAGTGACTCATCCACGTATATGTGTTGGTCCAGGGGAAAACAACTGGGGGAAATTATCAGAAAAATTATTTAGAAGTGGCCGAATTTATAAAGCTTGTCATTATAATGTAGGAACCTCATTATCATAAGATATCTGGTTCTGGGCATTACCACGGAAAAGATCGCCATGTGGTGGATGGGGTGGGTTGACCAATATGAACGTAATACATTTTTTTTGGTGAGTCCCATACAGAATGCGAGGCCCAAAAAAATCTTAAAACTCCTCCACTGTTAGGTGTCTCCACTCTTAGGGACAGGAATAATAGGACGTTGGGTTACTCGAAAGAAAAATTGTTGTGCATACAGGTCGCACTGGGCCACAATTGATAGCAGGTCCTCTGTAAAATTAAATGAAAGAAATCGATTGGATAAAAATTCCCCGTGTCCACCTGGACTCCTGGCTGAGCTGCGAAAGGGGGAGTTCTGAAGGGAATAGGGAAGGCTGGCATGGGTTCTAACCCTTTGGGGCTGAGGTGACACCCCATTAGTACTTTGCCTTTCTTGCCGAGGTACTGCGGTGCAGGTGGATGCCACTGCCTCCTCGCCAGAATGAGTCTGTCAAGTGTTCCACTGCTTAGGACTGGCTCATAATTTACATTAGACTCAGAATCTGAATTTGAAGAGGAATCCGAAGTAGAGAACTCCCTTTTGCTCTCGTCAGCCCCACTAAGAATTTGGTACGCCTCCTCGGCGGAAAATGATTTTTTAGACGTTGGTGGTGATGAGCCTGCACAGGTGTGTGCTGATGAGCCTGCACTGATGTGCACTGATGAGGCAGTACTGATGACACAGATGTGCACTGATGATACGGTGACACTGTGGCACGATGGCACTGTGACCCTGATGGGCACTGGTTATGATGGTGTATATAGAATAAATAACTCACGCTGCAGCACAGATCCTCTCCCTCCTCACACACGGCCTCCATGTGAGGAGGGAGAGCTGTAAATGAGAGATGATCTCAAATGTTTACATTTAAGATCATCTCTCATTGGACACGCCGATCACGCGTTAAATGGCCGCTGTGATTGGACATTTACTGCGTTCTGTGATTGGCTGTGTCCAAGGGACACGGCCATCACAAATTTACCTTGATGCGCGCCCGTGAGGGAGCGTGCAAAGGGGAGGACATCTACTGATGGCCTCCTGGCAATGAAGTCCCGCTCTGCAGCCGTCACTCGACGATATCGCGGGCGCGAGGTGGTTAAAACACCCCTATGACAAATGGATATATAATTTCCATATTTCGTTTTATTAGGAAACTGGTATAGTACATATGCTGAACTGCTTCTTATCTTAGGCCAAATCTGAGTTAAACCTTGAATAAAGGTTTTGACAAGGGAGAGCAAGACCAGAGGCTTTTGAAAAAGAATGGCCAAGACTGAAACCTTTCTGGTACTTTCACACTGGGGCGGGGGGCGTTAGCGGTATATCACTGCTAGTTTAAGGCACTTTACCTTAGTTTTAGTGGCACTTTTCGGCTGCTAGCAGGGCGCTTTTAACCCGCTAGCGGCCGAAAAAGGGTTAAAAGCTCCTGCAAAGCACCGCTGCTGAATCGCTTTGCAGGCCCTTCGGCAGCATTGGCCGTTGATTTCAATGGCAGGGGCGTTTTAAGAGCAGTGTATTCACTGCTCCCGTAACGCACCAAAGATGCTTTTTTTTCCCCCATCCTGCAAGCGCACCGCCCCAGTTGGAAAGCACTCAGGCTCTCACAGTGGGGCTGCATTTTACAGGCGCTATTTATTTATTTACTAGCCCAAAAGCGTCTGAAAAATGCCCCAGTGTTAAAGGGGTCTTCCTTTCAGATTACTTAAAGCCAAGGTCAAATTCTGATTGTGGAAAGGCTAAAATGCAAGGTACAGGTTAGTCTCTGGGATTGAAGTACCTGTACTCACAGCAGGCAAAGAAGGATTTATGATGGTATATCGTTTTAAAAGTATAGCAAAATGTGTGTGTGGGGAAGGTTTTTGCTAGATATGTGCTAGTAGAGGGTCTCATCCAAAAGTCAATAAATAGTACAGCTGTATGTAATAGGATTTTAGATACCCCTCTAGTAAGCACAAATTCCATAACTCGTGTTATAAAAAAAATACAAATCTTTATTATCCAAAAAAAACATGTTTCCTGAATATATTTGTACATTACTATCCTCAATCGTCATCCACCAAATGGATATGGGCTATGGTGGTTTGGTTGAAACAGGCACAAAGTAAGGTTGACGCGTTTTGTGGGATTACCGCTTCCTCAGGACCTCCTGTTTCTTACATATGCATAAGAGGATCAATAAGCTCTTTCAATAAGGTGTAAATCTGCACTTGTACAATCCAGCTTTTTAAATCCTCAAACATAATATAGCATTGCAGTAAGGAGAACGCATGTAAATCTGGCCTCACTGGCCCCTGGGAGAGTGACCCTAACAAGGGTGGATTCTGAGGGTTGAGAGATATCACAAGGACAGCAGATGTTACAATATATCACTTCTAGTGACCCCTAAGCAGTGGATTGATGGTACGTGGCTATTGCGTGCTTGTAGTAAAGAGCTAAGGGAATAGAACATTTTAGATGTAACAAATAGAGCTAACAGGATAAGCAGGCAGCCTATCATCTGAGCCTCCGTTTTAAAAGTAACAATCCTGTTTCTTCCTTTGCTCTATTTTGTGGAGCAGGAAAGGTAGAAGGCATAGTTTAGCTAGTTTAGCGCTGGCATCAGATGACTTGTAACTCCTTGGTCTCGGCTTGAACTAGAGGATCCTTGGTCACAAACAGAGGTAACTTGTTGAATCTGGAGATCAGGATATCCCTGTCTGGAGTCCCCCATCTCTGACATATGGGATTGAAGATGTCAGGGTAAAGAGCCCATTTCCCTTGGTCCAGGTGGTGACAGCTGAGGTAATGTGGACATCCAGGGGAGACTATATCTGACTGGATGTCCAGTTTTGCAGAGCCATGTTCTAGGATATAAATGGGGAGATTGGATTCCGAGAACCATGTTCCCTGAAATGTGAAGGACTAGAACAGTCCTCCCCAGCCTAAAAGACTGGCATTGGTTATCTCTTTCCAGTGACATGGGAGGAAGGACTTCTATACTATTAAGGCTGGGCTGGAGATCTACCAAGCTAGGGAATTTTGTACATGGCTGGAAAGGAGCATAGGTAAGAGAAGGAGCCTTCTTTTCCATGCCAATAAGATGTTGTGTTGGAGAGGTCTCGAATGGAACAAACTTGAAGGAGGTTACCATGAGACCCAGGACTCTATGAGAAAATCTCACAGAGGGACATCACTTTGATTTCCAAGCCCCCGAACGTAAGCTCTCAGAGAAAGTAGTTTATTTTCTGGAAGGAAGACTTTTGCTTGGAAAGTGTCTAGGATCAGACTCAAGTATTCCAGATGAAGACAAGGTTGGAGAGTGGATTTTTAGAAATCGATCACCCAACCTTAAAGAGTAAGTAAAGTCTTCCTCTTTAATTGTACCCTACAGGTAAGCCTATAGTAAGGCTTACCTGTAGATACTGTAAATATCTCCTAAACTTGCACCGTTTAGGAGATGTTAACTATATACGCTGCCGCAGATGTCATTGCGCAGAAGTGACGTTATCGCAGCTCCGGCCAATCACACCGGATCGACTGCAGAATAGGTAAGTACAGTGATTTTTACTTTACAGGGTTAGATAAATTAGGTTCAGAACGTGGCAGAGAGCAGGTTTAGAGTAACCCTAGGTTCACACCTATGCGTTATTTTTGTGCAGTTTGCAGAAACGCACTACAGTACATTTAACATGGTTTCCTATGGTACATCGTCACAACTATGCGTTTTGCAGCCGGTGCGTTTTTGAAAAGGATCGGGGACTTTTTCCGCATTTTTATGTGTAATAGACTTCAATGGAATTGCACCAGAAATGCAAGTGTTGTGATGCGATTTTTGATGTGGTTGTTAAGCCACTATCTAATCTTTATTTCATTCCCTCTGTCAGATAAAAAGCTGCATCTTCGTGCCTGTGCTTTGTTTTTAAAAAAGCCGATTTCTACCTGTTTTTACAGCATCTCCCAGCGATCATGTGACTCCAGGCTCTCTGCTCTCCCCGTCTGATAGCTCCAGTGGGCGGGGCCGAGATTCCCCTGCTGACGTCAGGTGGGGAGGAAAGGAGGAGAAAGCCTGGAGTCACGTGATCGCTGGGAGGCGCTGTTAAAACAGGTAGACATCGTCTTTTTTTTAATAAATAAAGCACAGGCACTAGGATACCGCTTTTAATCTGACAGAGGGGATGATATAAAGGTCAGATAGTTTTGAAGCAGAAGGGAGAGGAGCACAGTGCTAGTGAGAGCTGACAGGAGGGGAGGGGGGGGGGACGACGACAGAGGGAGACACAAAAGAGCTGCAGTGGATGACGGAGGCACGTATGCTGACCATGGCGTCAGGGATCAGCAGCCATAATATATTGTGGTCAGCGTACAGAGGGGAGGGTATAAACTGGCAGGATCAGCCAGGTATTTCAGGTGTTACAGGGGGCCAAATTACACAGCACAAGTACTGTGCTGTATAACATGCTTTAAGGGAACAGGATCCCTTTTTTTGGGGGGTTAACAAATGCTTTAATACATTTTGATATTTTATCTATACCCTTGAGTACTTCTCTTTCCCCACTGGGATTACAGTGGCAGCCTTAAAAGTCCGCCTTCCAATTTTTCTCTCTTTTATTATTATTATATAGTGATTTTGGAGTGATTTAACATAATTTTGCACATTAGCAAGTTTTTTTTTGCACATTTAGCACTTTGAACAGGTTTAAGGTTTATGAGATGTAAGGATTTTTTAAGTATTTATTCACAAATGTTTTACAATATAACACTTTATAGGGGATAGCAAATAATAGTGTTTCACAGCGCTGTCACTGTAGATATCATTTTTGTGGTTGGGGATTATCCCAACAGGACAACAGAAGTGCAAACATTTAACACAGCAATTTTTAAATTATTGTTTAGGCGCGGTTCCATCTCCCTTAACCCCGGGCCATTTGGCTGGCCAAAGACAAGAGCACTTTTTGCGATTCGGCACTGCGCTGCTTTAACTGACAATTGCACGATTGTGCGACGTGGCTCCCAAACTAAATTGCCATCCTTTTTTCCCCACAAATAGAGCTTTCTTTTGGTGGTATTTGATCACCTCTGCGGTTTTTATTTTTTGCGCTATAAACAAAAAAAAGAGCAACAATTTTGAAAAAAAAAAGCAATATTTTTTACTTTTTGCTATAATAAATAACCCCAAAAATTTATAAAAAAAAATTTTTTTCCTCAGTTTAGGCCGATACAAAATCTTCTACATATTTTTTGGTAAAAAAAAAATATATTAATAATAATAGTCGTTTATTGATTGGTTTGCGCAAAAGTTATAGTGTCTACAAAATAGGGGATAGTTTTATGGCATTTTTATTATTTTTTTTTTTTACTAGTAATGACGGCGATCAGCGATTTTTATCGTGTTTACAACATTATGGCGGACACATCGGACACTTTTGGCGCTATTTTGGGACCATTCACATTTATACAGCGATAAGTATGATTAAAAATGCACTGATTACTGTGTAAATGTGACTGGCAGTGGAGGGGTTAACCAGGTGGGGGAGCTGCAGGGGTTAAGTGTGTCCTAGGGATGTGTTCTAACTGTGAGGGGGAGGGGCTATGTGTGACACGACACTGATCACCACTCCAGATTACAGGGAGCTGTGATCAGTGTCACTAGGCAGAACAGGGAAATGCTTGTTTACATTAGCATTTTCCCATTCTTCCTCTCCGTTAGACGATCGTGGGTATCGCCGCGGACATCGAGTTCGCGGGACCCACGGTCGGACTCACGGAGCTAGCGGCGGGCGCCTGCTATCTGGATCTCGCAAGATCACGTACAATAACATGATTTCACGGTACGGGGCCAACCTGCCGCAGTAAAACTGCGGCGGCTGGTCCACAAGCGGTTAATGGGCAGATATTTACCCCTCTGTGAAAAGCTGCATCTAAAAATTGTCGAACAATTTCAGAATAATGTTCTCATTGTTAAATTGCAAAGACCATAAATATAACATGCATTACATATTATTAAAAGATTCAGAGAATCTGGCAAAATCTCTATGCGCAAGGGGCAAGGCAAATGCAGTATTGGATTTCCGTGATGTCATTGCATTAAAAACAGGCATATTCTATGATTGACATCACATGGGCTCAGGAGTACTTCCAAAAATCTCCATCTGGGAACACAGTTCGCTGTGCCATCCAAAAATGAAAAAGAAAAGTAAAATAAAAAGTTAAAGCTCTATCATGGAAAAAAGAAACATAAAATGTAGAAATGCTGCCAAATTCTCTGGGCCAAAGCTCATTTAACCACTTGAACACTGGGCACTTAAACCTCCTTCCTAACCAGATCAATTTTCAGCTTTCAGTGCTCTCACACTTTGAATGACAATTACTCAGTCATGCAACACTGTACCCATATGAAATTTTTATCCATTTTTTCACACAAAAATAGAGCATTCTTTTGGTGGTATTTAATCACCGCTGGGTTTTTTATTATTTATGCTGTAAATCAAAAAAGACTGAAAATTTGGTAAAAAATAAATTCAGGCACTGAGCAGCACTGTGGGCACTACAGATCCAGCCCACAGCGCTGCTACAAACGATCTCTCCCCTTGCACTGTACAGATCGGTTTGTTTACAAGTGATCACTCTCCGTCATTTGACGGAACGATCACGTGATAAACGGCTGCTACCAGCGGCCATTTACCATGACTTGGACATTTCAACATGACAATGATCCAAAACACAAGGCCAAGTCGACCTGTCATTGGCTACAGCAGAATAAAGTGAAGGTTCTGGAGTGGCCATTTCAGTCTCATGAGCTCAATATCATCGAGCCACTCTGAGGAGACCTTAAACGTGCAGTTTATGCAAGACAGCCCAAGAATTTACAGGAACTGCAGGCTTTTTCCCAAGAGGAATGGGCAGCTTTACCATCTGAGAAGATAAAGAGCCTCATCCACAAATAACGCAAAAGACTTCATTGCAAGCTGTCATTGATGTTAAGGCGGAGGACGAGTGAGTGCCCACCCCCCTCCTGAACCATACCTGGCCGCTTACCCCCAACATGGGGAGGTGGCTTTGGGGTCCCCCCAAAGCACCTTGTCCCCATGTTGATGAGGACCAGGGCCTCATCCCCACAACCCTGGCCCGGTGGATGCGGGCGGGGGGGCTTATCAAGGGGGCCCCCAGATCCCGGTCCTCCCCTATGTGACTGGGTATGGGTACATTGTACCCCTACCCATTCACCAAAGTGTCAAAAAGTAAAAACCACAATACACAGTTTTTGACAATTCCTTTATTAAAAAAGAAAAAAAAAGTGTCCTGAAATGTCCACCCATCTTCAATCACGGCGTCGACGGACCCGTAAAATAGGAAATAAATAGGAAAATACTCTGCCTCCATGGGAGGCGTCTCGCCGACTGCTGTCTTTTCGCTGTGTCAGCTGTTATACAGGCAAGGGCGGGGCCACCCGGTGACGTAACGACACTGTCAAAAGGAATTGTCAAAAACGTTATTGTGGTTTTTACTTTTTGACACTTTTTTTGGTGAATGGGTAGGGGTACAATGTACCCTTACCCATTCACATGGGTGGTCCCCTTATTAAAGGGGGCTTCCAGATTCTGATAAGCCCCCCGCCCACAGACCCCCACAACCAATGGCCAGGGTTGTGGGGACGAGGCCCTTGTCCCCATCAACATGGGGACAAGTTGCTTTGGGGGGACCCCAAAGCACCCGCCCCATGTTGAGGGCAAGCGGCCTGGTATGGTTCAGGAGGGGGGGCACTTGCTTGTCCCCCCCACCTTTCCTGGCCTGTCAGGCTGCTTTATAAGGGTCTAGTATGGATTTTGGGGAGACCCCACACCATTTTTGTAAAAATATTTTTGGCGTGGAGTTCCCCTTAATACCCATACCAGACCTGAAGGGCTTGGTATGGACTGGGGGTGGGGAACCCACGCCAGTTTTTTTTTGCTCAATTTTTTTCTTTTTATCTATATTGCCGGGATCCGGCAATACATTACAGCCGCGAGCTATTTTAAATGACATTTTTTCCTTTATAAATGTAATTTTGCTGCGGCACAGTAAAACACATGAGACAGATGCGCCACTTTACAGGTAGACTAAGGGGACCCCCCAGGCACAATATTTAAAGGAATATTTCATTTTTTTGTTTCACTTTAAGCATTATTAAAATCACTGCTCCTGAAAAAACTGACGTTTTAAAAACTTTTTTTTTTGCATTGATACGTGTCCCCTGGGGCAATACCTAGGTCCCCAAACACTTTTCATGGCAATAGCTTGCATATAAGCCTTTAAAATGAACACTTTAAATTTTTCACTTTTGTGTCCCATAGACTTTAACGGTGTTCACGCATATTTATTTGCCTGTTCGCATGTTCTGGTGCAAACCGAACCGGGGGTGTTCAGCTCATCCCTAATGGGCAACTTGTACATCTGGAAAGGCACCTTCAATGCTGAAAGATATATCCGGGGTTTTAGAGCAACCTATGCTCCAATCCAGACAACGTCATTTTCAGAAAAGGCCTTGCATATTTCAGTTGGACAGTGCTAAACGGCATACTGCATCTATGACAACAGTATGGCTTCGTAGTAGAAGTGTCCCGATGCTTAACTGAAAATATTTGGTGCATCTTAAAAAACAAACAACAAAGAGACCCAGGGCTTGAGCAGTTAGAATCCTATATCAACCCCCCCCCCCCCCCCCACACACACACACACCATTTTTGAGGCTCCCTCATGAACATAAAAACACTAAAATGTTGATTGCGATACACATTACTACACACACCAGAGCGAGAGCAATAATTTGAGCACCAGAGCTCTCCTACCTAGCTCTAAACTGATGACCTGCAGGGGCTTTTAAAGCATCGCCTATGGAACATATAATATAGGGTACTGAAGTTTGTTGCCATTTCACAGACGCATGCAATTTTAAGGTTTGACATATTGCCTATCTATTTACTTGGCGAAAACCTCACTGGGGACCCAGCGTATTTACTGTTTACAGCATAAACATTTTGGGGACCCAAAGACTGGAGAAGAAACGGTTCAGGTGAGCATGACACTGAGCCAGGGGCTGATCCAGGGGGGGGGCAACAGGGCAATTGCCCCCCCCCCGAAATAATAGCGCACTCTGATGAAATGTCATTGTCTCCTGCCGCTCCGCTGCCGGCCCGAGTCTCTCTCTCACATGTGCCGATCAGCGGCGCCGAGAGAGAGACTCGCGTCTATGTGTGTGGTACGTACGAGCGGCGGCGGTCACTCACACTGAAGGAAGGAATACCAGGAGGAGGTGGGTGGAGCCTTTTCCCTACACTCGTTGCTAGCCGCCAGGCGGCCCTGGCGTTGGCAACGAGTGACGTCAGGTCAGTCACAGTGAGTGAGTGAGTCACGTCGGAGGTCGGACTCGAGTCTCAGACCCAGAGCCGACCGACGTGACAGTGTGACAGCCGCCCTGGACACGACACTAGATGCTTATCATGCTGGAGACTGGAGGGAGTAATAGGCAGACTGTCTGAGACTTCCGTTTTTCCGCCGCCCCTGTTACGTGGGGGCGGCGGCCAATCAACGGGCAGGGGAGCAGAGAGATGACATCTCTCACCGCCCCCACATCTCTGCAGTAACTTCCGCCCTCGCTGTGAAGGTAGCGTGGGCAGCAGGGAGATTACATTATCTCTCTGCTGCCTGTCTCTGGGACAAAGAAACAAGAGACAAGCAGAACACCACCTTACCTGGCACGTGACAATCTACATCTGGTGGCAGATGACGTGGCAAGTGACAATCCGCATCTAGTGGCAGGTGACATGGCAGATGACGTGGTAAGTGACAATCCGCATCAAGTGGCAGATGACGTGGCAAGTGACATTCCGCATCTAGTGGCAGATGACGTGGCAAGTGACAATCCGCATCTAGTGGCAGATGACGTGGCAAGTGACAATCCGCATCTAGTGGCAGATGACGTGGCAAGTGACAATCCGCATCTAGTGCCAGGTGACGTGGCAAGTGACAATCCGCATCTAGTGGCAGGTGACGTGGCAAGTGACAATCCGCATCTAGTGGCAGATGACGTGGCAAGTGACAATCCGCATGACGTGGCAAGTGACAATCCGCAATGTGTGGCATATGACGTGGCAAGTGACAATCCGCATCTAATGGCAGATGATGTGGCAAGTGACAATCCGCATCTAGTGGCAGATGACGTGGCAAGTGACAATCTGCAATGTGTGGCATATGACGTGGCAAGTGACAATCCGCATCAAGTGGCAGGTGACGTGGCAAGTTACAATCCACAAGGTGTGGCAAGTGACAATCCGCATCTAGTGGCAGCTGACGTAGCAAGTGACAATCCGCAACATGTGGCAGGATTCAATCTGCATCTGGTGGCAGGCAAGTGACAATCCACAAAATGTGGCAGGCGACGGTGGCAAGTGACATGCTCGGGGTTCCCACTGATTCTGCATTATGGTGAGTTGAATGATTTCATTTTATATTACAATGTATTAATAGAAATAATGTGCTTCAATCATCCATAACAACCATGGTGCCGGGATGATTAAAACACCAACAGCCATTTCCCTGATAAATTGTCCGCAAAAAAAGGTATATTCTGGCAGTGCCCCTCCCGAGATTAGGCTCTGGATCCGCCCCTGCGCTGAACCCCTGGACAGGTAAATGTCCTTTTATTAACCACTTCAGCCCCGGAAGGATTTACCCCCTTCCTGACCAGAGCACTTTTTACAATTCGGCACTGCGTCGCTTTAACTGCTAATTGCGCGGTCATGCAATGCTCTACTCAAACGAAATTTGCGTCCTTTTCTTCCCACAAATAGAGCTTTCTTTTGATGGTATTTGATCACCTCTGCCGTTTTTATTTTTTGCGCTATAAACGGAAAAAGACTGAAAATTTTGAAAAAAAATGATATTTTCTACTTTTTGTTATAAAAAAAATCCAATAAACTAAATTTTAGTCATACATTTAGGCCAAAATGTATTCGGCCACATGTCTTTGGTAAAAAAAATGTCAATAAGCGTATATTTATTGGTTTGCGCAAAAGTTATAGCGTCTACAAACTAGGGTACATTTTCTGGAATTTACACAGCTTTTAGTTTATGACTGCCTATGTCATTTCTTGAGGTGCTAAAATGGCAGGGCAGTACAAAACCCCCCCAAATGACCCCATTTTGGAAAGTAGACACCCCAAGGAAATTGCTGAGAGGCATGTTGAACCCATTGAATATTTTTTTTTTTGTCCCAAGTGATTGAATAATGACAAAAAAAAAAAAAAAAAAAAAATTTACAAAAAGTTGTCACTAAATGATATATTGCTCACACAGGCCATGGGCATATGTGGAATTGCACCCCAAAATACATTCAGCTGCTTCTCCTGAGTACGGGGATACCACATGTGTGGGACTTTTTGGGAGCCTAGCCGCGTACGGGGCCCCGAAAACCCAGCACCACCTTCAGGATTTCTAAGGGCATACATTTTTGATTTTACTCCTCACTACCTATCACAGTTTTGAAGGCCATAAAATGCCAAGATGGCACAAACCCCCCCCAAATGACCCCATTTTGGAAAGTAGACACCCCAAGCTATTTGCTGAGAGGCATGGTGAGTATTTTGCAGCTCTCATTTGTTTTTGAAAATGAAGAAAGACCAGAAAAAAAAATTTTTTTTTTCTTTTTTCAATTTTCAAAACTTTGTGACAAAAAGTGAGGTCTGCAAAATACTCACTATACCTCTCAGCAAATAGCTTGGGGTGTCTACTTTCCAAAATGGGGTCATTTGGGGGGGGTTTGTGCCACCTGGGCATTCCATGGCCTCCTAAACTGTGATAGGCAGTGAAGAGTGAAATCAAAAATTTACGGCCTTAGAAAGCCTGAAGGCGGTGCTTGGTTTTCGGGGTCCCGTGCGCGGCTAGGCTCCCAAAAAGTCCCACACATGTGGTATCCCCGTACTCAGGAGAAGCAACAGAATTTATTTTGGGGTGTAATTTCACATATTCCCATGGCACGTTTGAGCAATATAACATTTAGTGACAACTTTGTGCAAAAAAAAAAAAAAAAAAAAAAAAATTTGTCTCTTTCCCGCTACTTGTGTCACAATATAAAATATTCCATGGACTCGACATGCCTCTCAGCAAATAGCTTGGGGTGTCTACTTTCCAAAATGGGGTCATTTGGGGGGGGTTTGAACTGTCCTGGCATTTTATGCACAACATTTAGAAGCTTATGTCACACATCACCCACTCTTCTAACCACTTGAAGACAAAGCCCTTTCTGACACTTTTTGATTACATGAAAAAATTATTTTTTTTTGCAAGAAAATTACTTTGAACCCCCAAACATTATATATTATTTTAAAGCAAATGCCCTACAGATTAAAATGGTGGGTGTTTCATTTTTTTTTTTTCACACAGTATTTGCGCAGCGATTTTCAAACGCATTTTTTGGGGAAAAAACACACTTTTTTAAATTTTAATGCACTAAAACACACTATATTGCCCAAATGTTTGATGAAATAAAAAAGATGATCTTAGGCCGAGTACATGGATACCAAACATGACATGCTTTAAAATTGCGCACAAACGTGCAGTGGCAACAAAATTAATACATTTTTAAAAGCCTTTAAAAGCCTTTACAGGTTACCACTTTAGATTTACAGAGGAGGTCTACTGCTAAAATTACTGCCCTCGATCTGACCTTCGCGGTGATACCTCACATGCATGGTGCAATTGCTGTTTACATTTGACGCCAGACCGCCGCTTGCGTTCGCCTTAGCGCGAGAGCAGGGGGGACAGGGGTGCTTTTTATTTATTTATTTTTTTTCTTTATTATTTTTTTGCTTTTTTATCTTATTTTTAAACTGTTCCTTTCATTTTTTTTTTTTAAATCATTTTTATTGTTATCTCAGGGAATGTAAATATCCCCTATGATAGCAATAGGTAGTGACAGGTACTCTTTTTTGAAAAAATTGGGGTCTATTAGACCCTAGATCTCTCCTCTGCCCTCAAAGCATCTGACCACACCAAGATCGGTGTGATAAAATGCTCCCCCAATTTCCCAATGGCGCTATTTACATCCGGCGAAATCTAAGTCATAAAATGCTCGTAGCTTCCGGTTTCTTAGGCCATAGAGATGTTTGGAGCCACTCTGGTCTCTGATCAGCTCTATGGTCAGCTGGCTGAATCACCGACTGCATTCTCAGGTTCCCTGTTGAGACAGGAGAGCCAGAGAAAAACACGGAAGACGGTGGGGGGGGGGGGGGGCATTCCCTCCCACTGCTTGTAAAAGCAGTCTAGAGGCTAATTAGCCGCTAGGATTGCTTTTACATGAAAGCCGACCGCTGGCTAAAAAGAATGATACCAAGATGATACCTAAACCTGCAGGCATCATTCTGGTATAACCACTCAAAGTCGTGAATGGCGTACCTGAAGACAAAAAAATGGTTAACAATAAAGCACAGTAAACGGTAAAGTATAAAAAATTGCATACCTGAAAAGCAAACATGATAAAACATAATAACAATAAAACATTGCAGAATAGAATACAGTAAAAAAGAGCAGAACAATAGAGAGAGAGAATAGAGAGAGAGAACAATAAAACGACAACTATTTTTTTTTATTTTTGTTTGTGTTTTTTTTTTTTTTTACACTTTTTTTTTGTAACTGTAACTTTTATAACTGTAACCGCTTCCAGGTTCGGGTCTCTCAAAATGCGATGGCATCTTGGGAGACCCTGTGAAAGTGTGCCTAGTCTGTGCAATGCTGTACCCTACGCTAATACTCAACTAGTGAATGGTAGCGTTCAAAACATTCACCAATGCAAAGACCAGGATTGTCAGGACAGGAGGGACAATAATAGCGGGTGTCACGCCTATATCCGCGCTTTCTGCAGACACAACATCTTTTTTGGGGGGGTTCGTTGGGTAGGGGTACTCGGGAGGATATATAAATGCCTCTCATGCAGCCGACTGCATTTGGTTGGGGATGTGAATGGGGGAAGTACGGGCCCTGCAGAAGCGGTGGGTTCCCAATTAGGATTGGCGAATGCAGCAGGAAGGGCACTATGGGCACGACGGGCCTGTGTTTGTCTTTTTGGTGGCAGCGGGACACTACTTGTGCTTGCCACCTCACCAGCTTGAACTGCACTTATGGGACTCGCCACGTCACCAAGTGTTACTGCAGTGCTGGTTTGACTACGACCGGGGTGTACTAGGCCGCTGGTGCTTGCCAGTTCACCAAAACGCTACAAAAAAAAGTGACAGTGATCGATCGATACTGCACTTGGGTGGGCTGGGCTGGGCCGGGCGGAGGGGCAAAACGCAGGTGCTAGCAGGTATCTGGGCTGATCCCGCTAACACTGCGTTTTTGGGAACCCTAAACTGCTGGGGACGCCAGTATAGATCTGATCGGATCAGATATTGATGCGTTCAGATACTATACCACTAAGGGAGGTGTACGGTGCGTGTACGGTGCGTGCATGGGTGTTCGCGGTACTGGTGCTAATCTGACGCTGCCTAGGGCGACGCATATCACCGCCGGGCGATCAGGGGGCTAAACCTTTTTTCGGTAATAAACGGCGGGTGCCCTGACACTATAAAAAATAAACAAACTAACCAGCGTCACCCGTAACGGTTATACGGTGATCAGTGGTAAAAGGGTTAACTAGGGGGCCATCAAGGGGTTAAAACATTTATTAGATAGTATATGGGGGTCCCTGTCGCTATAAAACACTGACGGCGAACCTAAATATTTACGTCCCTAACTAGCGTCACCAGCGACACTAATACAGCGATCAGAAAAATGATCGCTTAGCGACACTGGCGACAGGGGGTAATCAAGGGGTTAAAACTTTATTAGGGGGGGGTAAGGGGGGTACCCTAGACCTACAGGGGGCTAAACTTTTATTTGGTAATAAACGGCGGGTGCCCTGACACTATAAAAAATAAACAAACTAACCAGCGTCACCCGTAACGGTTATACGGTGATCAGTGGTGAAAGGGTTAACTAGGGGGCAATCAAGGGGTTAAAACATTTATTAGGTAGTATATGGGGGTCCCTGTCGCTATAAAACGCTGACGGCGAACCTAAATATTTACCTCCCTAACTAGCGTCACCAGCGACACTAATACAGCGATCAGAAAAATGATCGCTTAGCGACACTGGTGACGGGGGGTGATCAAGGGGTTAAAACTTTATTAGGGGGGGTAAGGGGGGTACCCTAGACCTACAGGGGGGTAACAGTCACTACCCTAACACTGCTAACTGTCACAAACTGACACTATGCAGTAATCAGGAAAAAAAAAACAAAAAAAAAAAAAAACCTGCTTGGTGTCAGTTTGTGACAGGGGGGGGGGGTGATTGGGGGGGGATCGGGGGTGTAAGGTATGCCTGGCATGTTCTACTGTGTGTGTGTGAGTGTTGGTGCACTTACATGTCATCTCCCCTCGGCGCTGGAACGGAAACTCCCGAGCCGAGGAGAGATGACATCACATCCTCTGCCTCTGTGTACTATACAGAGGCAGGGGATGTTTGTCATTGGCTGGGAGCGATCGCGAGGGGGGGGCCACGATCGGATGGCCTCCCCCTCGTCTCCCATCGCTTCCAACCAAATGCCGACCGCAGCTGGCACCGGGGGGGGGTCCGATCGGACCCCCCACCCGCGGGAAGGCAATCACGTTTCAGGTACGTGATTTTGCCTGCCCGTGCCGCTCTGCTCACGTATATAGGCGTGAGGCGGTCGGCAAGTGGTTAAAAGTCAGCAACTACAGTATTTGTAGCTGCCGACTTTTATTTTTCTCAAACAGGGTAAAGAACCACTATCATCCAGTTTGGGTTCAGACCTATGTTCAGCACAAAGGCAGCCACTCTGAGTGGCCTTGTGCGTGTTATTGTGGAGGGTTCAGGGAGTTGATTTAAGAATTCCTGTAAGAACAGCATTTCTTCTGATGAACTGCAAGTGGTGCTACTGAGCCAAAAAACATTATCAAAGCTTTTCCTAATATTTGCTAGCCCAAAATGTACAAAAATACAATTTATTTTATATAAATATGTATAAAGGATACTCAGACAATTTGTTGTTTCTGATGTCATCTGTCAGAGCAAAAAAAAACATACCACAAATTTGAATATAGTGAGGCTCTGCCTGGACAGATATCATTTCAGTAAATTGTTTTAGTAGGCCCTTGTACCACATACCCTGTTTCCCCGAAAATAAGACCTAGCGTGACTGTCGGTGAAGGCTGCAATATAAGCCCTACCCCCCAAATAAGCCCTACCCTGTTTCCCCGAAAATAAGCCCTACAAGGACTTTAACTAGGGCTTATTTGGGGGGTAGGGCTTATATTGCAGCCTTCACCGACAGTCACACTAGGTCTTATTTTCGGGGAAACAGGGTAGCTGTTAGTACATATTGTTACCTGACAAATCATAACTGAAACAAAATCTGATTGTTGGGAGCTTTAAGCCTAGTTTCACACTAGGGCTGCTGCATAATCATGCATTTTCAGTATGTTTTTGATACGTTTTCATGCATTTTTTTTGTAGGGGGAGGAGACTGGTTGCTAAAAACAAACCCCTGAGAGAATACTTAAAAGGGGGCGCACCATTAGAGCCCCCTTTTTTGGGACGGCGGTCACCCAGCCCTGGTGATAGTTTAGGTTAGCAGGTATTTTTAGTGTGCTGTGCCTTTAAATGCATACCTGAGTTGCAGGTGGCCCAATCAGATCCCAGGGAAGGTTCTGGTATTCCTGGGAGAAGTGATAAAAGGGGCTGCTGAGGGTCTGTACTTCCTCTTGCAGCAGCTGGACCTGGAAGAGAAGAAACTGCAGCCTGACCTGGAGAGCGAGGACTTACTGACTTTCCTTTTCAGCAGTTCTCTTTCTTGTCATTTGTGAGCAGTGCGATGGAAGACCTTGTGAGGGCTTTTGTAGAGAGAGCAGAGAGCCAGGGCGGAGAGGAATGGATGTGCCGCTGCCTGGCGCTGTCTGTCACAGAAGACGCTCAGCAGAACGCAGAGGTGAGAGAGGCTCAGCCAGTCCAGCCCTCTCCTCAGAGAAGAGCAATTCGGAGCGTCCCTCCGGAGCGTCTGGTGGCCGGAGGAGAAGAACAAGCCGCCGGGCGGGCGCGTGCAGAAGAGAGGGGAAGCATGGCGGCAGTGCCCGGGAGACGGTCGGGACAGAAGAGGCGGACCTGCACTCAGTCGCCAGCCAGGAGGAGGGGAAGAGGACACTCGGCGCCACAAGAAGAACGACAGGAGAGGACGGAGCTGCCTGTGTCTGCTGCAGGCTCACAAGCAACAGCTACTCCTCAGCGGTCGGCTCCTCAGAGTGACCTGGTCCCAGGTGCACTGTTTCACAGCCTACAGCCAAGCATGAGTGTCCCAGCGGCGGAGGTGTCATCAGCTGGGCAGGGTGAGTTACAGAAATCCACTGTAAATGATATCTTGGGTTACCTGTCAGCTATCTCTCATGCTCTCTCTGCTGCTGGTATTGCCTCTCCTATTCTTCCTCCTTCTCTGGCTGTCTCCCCCTCTGGGTCTGCCTCTGCTAGCTTTATTTCTGCACCTGTAAATGTCCCTGCTCCTGTGTCATTTAGTCAGTCAGGCAGTACACACATTGGGGATGCACACATGCACACTCCTGTTAGGGATATCTTGTCAGTCCCTGAAGCGTGTTTAAAAGGGGTTATGCCTTGTGAAATTTCTCCTTTGGGGTACCATCTCCCTTCGGCGGTTAAAGAAAAAATCTGGCGGGGAGATTTTGTGGAAGTTTTATCTCTTCTTCCCACTGCAAAAGAATTTAATTTGAAATCAGATAAAAAAAGGGGAGCAGGAGGAAGATAGGCGCAGAACGGTGCCACGATCGTTTAATAATTGGTTACAGGCATTTTTTGTTTTTGCGAGTGTTCTGGTCGAGAAGCACCCGGAATTGAGCGGGGGTTTGTTCCAGCACTTGGACCACGTCTTGGAGGCTTACAAGAATTTTGGAGGTCTGGGTTGGTACGCTTATGACAAGTCTTTTCGCCAGAAGCTAGCGGTCCACCCATCTTTAAGATGGGGAATGAAAGACGTGGGCCTATGGCTTAATTTAATCTTGCCTCAGAGAGCGCCTAGTATGCGGCAGTTCCCTTCCAATCCAGGTACTCAGGTTTCGCCAGGGTATCGCAGGGGTTGGTGTTTTTCATTCAACGAGAGTCAGTGTCGTTTTAATACTTCTTGTAAGTATAGACATGAGTGCTCTTTTTGCGCGGGGCCCCATCCTGTGGTGAAATGTTTTAAGAAAACAGCGGTGGGGGTCCCGTCTCAGCGCGATATTTTTCCCAAGAGCCTGCACGCCAGTGAGGCTGGAAAACATGCGCCCTTGGCTGGATCTATACCCAAGCAGGGCGAAAGCGCTTTTACTAATTGAAGGATTTTCTTTTGGTTTTCCTCTTCCTTCTTTTACTGGCTCTGGTTGTACTATTGTGGATAATCTGAAGTCAGTTAGGCAGTTTCCTGAAGTAGTGAGGGAAAAAGTTTCTAAAGAAATTGCAGAAGGTCGCATGGCTGGCCCGTTTAAATTTCCCCCTTTTAGCGATTTTCGCATTTCACCGCTAGGTGTGGTCCCCAAGAGGGAACCAAATTCATTTTGTTTAATACAGCATCTTTCTTTTCCGAAAGGGGGCTCGTTGAATGACGAAATTGACGATTCGCTGTGTTCAGTCGCTTATGCGACTTTTGATGAAGCAGTGGGCAAAATTAAAGCATGCGGCCGGGGGGCATTGTTGGCAAAAGCGGATGTGAAGTCGGCTTCCAGGCTCTTACCCATTGCCCTGACAGCTTTCAGTTCTTTGGGTTTTTATTTTGACGGGTTTTATTTTTTTGACAAATGTCTTCCTATGGGATGTTCATTGTCTTGTACATATTTTGAAACTTTTTCTACTTTCATTCATTGGGTTATGTGTTTTGAGTCTGGTCAGGATTCAATTGCACACTACCTAGATGATTTTTTGTTTACCGGCTCGGCAAATTCGGACATCTGTTCTCGTCTTCTGCAGTTATTTGTAGTTGTTACGAAACATTTTGGGGTTCCTTTAGCTGCCGAGAAAACTTGTTATCCTGCGACTTCCATGGAGTTTTTAGGTATTTTGATCAATACCGAGGTGGAAGAATTTAGTTTGCCGCAGGCTAAGGTAGACAAGATGAGGAACCTTATTGCAGTATTTTTGAGAAGACGTAAGGTGTTATTGAAGGAGATGCAGTCATTATTGGGTCTCCTGGCTTTTGCTGGAAAAATCATGCCGGTTGGGAGGATTTTTTCTAGGAGGTTGTACATGGCAACTGCAGGTTTAAAATCTCCTTTTGCTCACATCCGTTTAACGGCTTCCCTCAAAGATGATTTGGTAGTGTGGGCTGATTTTTTGGCGACATTTAATGGCCGTTCCTTTTTTTCAATCAGATTTTATCTTTGCTCCTGATTTTCGTCTGTTCACGGACGCGGCAGGCTCCAAGGGTTTTGCGGCAATTTGGGGATCGCATTGGAGCTGTGGGGCTTGGCCGGAGGCATGGATTCGAATGAAGGCTACTAGGAACGTCGTGCTGTTAGAGCTTTTTCCAGTTTTAGTGGCTGTGGCGCTTTGGGGAGAGTTTTTTGCCAACCGGCGGATTCTGGTAGAAACAGACAATAAGGGGGTCCTCTTCGCTGTCAACTGTCTTTCTTCCAGCTCTCTCTGGGTGGTCAAGATTTTGCGGCATTTGGTCTTCTTATGTTTAAAATTTAACATTTGGATCAAGGCGAAGTACACGCCGGGGGTTTTGAATAATCTGGCTGACTCTCTTTCCCGTTTCCAGATGCAGCGTTTTCGGGAGCTGCTCCCAGGGGCGGACGCGGAAGGAACGCAATGCCCGGCGTACTTGTGGGAGCTAATTTAGCGAGAGTGATGGATGCCGTTAAATGCTCAGTTTCTTCCCGTACGTGGGCAGACTACTCCACGGCTTGGAGGAAGTGGATGCTATTCGCTGGAAATGCGGGTTTTGATTGGGAGTCTCCCGAGGAGCAGGCTGTTTTGGCCTTTTTGGCTTTTCTAATGGAAGGCCAGCCCTCTTATGGTTCTCTGGCCAAGACCTTGGCGGGAGTATCATTTTTCTTCAGGATGAGGGGTCTCCCGTCCTGCTCGAGTTTTTTCCTGGTAAAGCAGGCCTTGAAAGGCTATCGAAGATCAACTTTTGTCCCGGATGACAGGCGTCCTATTGGTTTATCTCTGCTTAGACGCTTGTGCGATGCCACGATGGGGGTATGTTTTAGCGGCTATGAGGCTTTGCTGTTTAAAGTAACTTTTGTGTTGTTTTATTTTGGTGCCTTTCAGGTTTCTGACCTGCTTCCGGGATCCAAGCTAAGCTCCTTGGGTTTGTGGTCGGACCATGTGCTAGTTGACCACGGTCGCGTACAGGTTTTTCTGAGACGGTCGAAAACTGATCAGCTGGGGCGGGGGGAATGGGTGACAGTGGCGGCATGGAGTGACGCCTCAGTTTGTCCGGTGGCTTTAGTTACAGGTTTCCTCGCCGCACGTCCAGCGGGGGCGACTCATTTTCTCAGTCATTGGGACCAGTCTCCTTTAACCAGGTACCAATTTGCTTATGTTTTGAAACGCTGTCTTGGGAAATTGGGTTTACAAGATTTCAAGTTTTCCTCACATTCATTCAGAATAGGGGCAGCGTCTGATGCTGCTGAAAAGGGGTTGCCAGCCAAAACCATAATGGGTTTGGGAAGGTGGAGGTCAAACTGTTTTAAGAGATATATCAGACCTAACTTGTCACTTTAATTTTCCAGGTTTTCAGCATTGTGTTTGGATTCTGGGCCACTCATACATATATTGGGCTCGGAAACGTGCGGCCCAACGCAGGCATTCTGTCAACCTATCGTTACTGCCGGAATCCTTCAATCTGTATTGGAAAGGAATAAGAGGTTTGCGGTGGCAACATTTATTTTTTCATTTGTCTCAGTTACTTCAGGTTTGGCCACCGCCTTCAATTTTGATAGTCCATCTAGGAGGCAATGATTTGGGTTCAGTTCGTACTTTAGACCTTTTATTTATGATTAAACAGGATCTGTATAGGTTCCATTTGACTTCCCCGGGTACGATCATTGTATTTTTAGAAATTGTTCCCCGTCTCGCTTGGCTGTCTTCCCCGTTTTCCAAAGTAATGGAGAAGATGAGGAAGAGGGTCAATCGGGCGTTGGCAAAGTTTATGCCACTTTTGGGGGGATTTTCTTATAGGCACGTGGATCTGGAAGGGGGCATCCCAGGTCTTTATAGGCAGGATGGGGTCCACCTTTCAGATGTAGGTGCAGATATCTTTAATCTCGGCTTGCAAAGCAGCATTGAGAGGGCCACGTATTTGGGGTAGGCCGGTCTAGTTGCACAAGTCCGGCTGGTGGGGACGTATTTCTTTGTATAGCCCGTGTTCTGAAAACTGGGCAAAGGTTTTGCTCTTAAATATTTAATTTCATTTTGAAAATTGGAATTATTATGTTTATTTATATGAATTTTTGTAACCAATAAAATTACCGTGGCCATTTTTTGCCATATATGATGTGTGAGTGTTTTTTCTTACCAATAAGTTTTATGGTGGTACCTGGGGAACTAAGGTTAGGGGCAAGGTGTGGCCTGCTGTCCCATACTTAAAAGGGGGCGCACCATTAGAGCCCCCTTTTTTGGGACGGCGGTCACCCAGCCCTGGTGATAGTTTAGGTTAGGAGGTATTTTTAGTGTGCTGTGCCTTTAAATTAGGGTTGTCCCGATACCGAGCATTTGCCCAAGTACTTGTACTCGGGCAAATGCTCCCGATGCTTCCCCCGATACCTAGAGGACAGCTGTGATCGGCGCGTGGGGGAGTTACAAGATTCTCCCCCAGCGGCTTTCACCAGCTTTAGTCACATACAGCGGTGATCGGTCACAGCTGACTGTCACTGCATCCTCCTCCGTGCCCCCTCCTTTCCTCTGTGCCTCTCCACTGTCCCCTACATTCCTCTCTCCTTATCTGTCCCCTCCGTTCTGCTCTCCTTATCTGTCCCCTCCGTTCTGCTCTCCTTATCTGTCCCCTCCGTTCTGCTCTCCTTATCTGTCCCCTCCGTTCTGCTCTCCTTATCTGTCCCCTCCGTTCTGCTCTCCTTATCTGTCCCCTCCGTTCTCCCCCTCCGTTCCTCCGTCCCCCTCCTCCTTCCTTTGTGTATGGAGAGAGTCAGCTGACTCTGTCCATTCACATAACTGAAACATTGTAATCTCCTGTGATTACAATGTGTCAGTTTATGAATGGAGAGAAGCTGCTGTGTTCTCTCCATTCATTCTCAGTGCAGCTGACGCTGCAGAGAAAGGGACTGGGGAATCTCTATCCTCTGTCTCTTTCTCTGTCTCAAGGGGGAGATATCAGAGGTCTGTTAAGACCCCTGATATCTCACCAAAGCCCCCCAAAAGGGCTGATTAAAAAAAAAAAAAACAATAAAGAATAAAAAAATATTATTGGAAAAAATAAAAATTGTAAAAAAAAAAAAACAAAAAACAAAAAAAAACACACACACATACAACGTTCACCCCCCCCCCCCCAAAAATTGTAAAAAAAAAAAAAACTGTCACGTGACATTAAAAAAAAAGTATCGGTAATCGGTATCGGCGAGTACTTGAAAAAAAAGTATCGGTACTTGTACTCGGTCCTAAAAAAGTGGTATCGGGACAACCCTACTTTAAATGCATACCTGAGTTGCAGGTGGCCCAATCAGATCCCAGGGAAGGTTCTGGTATTCCTGGGAGAAGTGATAAAAGGGGCTGCTGAGGGTCTGTACTTCCTCTTGCAGCAGCTGGACCTGGAAGAGAAGAAACTCCCTCCCTCCCTCCCTGTCACGGTGTATTTTATGTGGTTGGGTCACCCCGGATTCCGGGGGGGATGTATTTCTTTGTAAATAAGGTTGAGTAGCCCGTGTTCTGAAAACTGGGCAAAGGTTTTGCTCTTAAATATTTAATTTCATTTTGAAAATTGGAATTATGTTTATTTATATGAATTTTTGTAACCAATAAAATTACCGCGGCCATTTTTTGCCATATATGATGTTTGAGTGTTTTTTCTTATCAATAAGTTTTATGGTGGTACCTGGGGAACTAAGGTTAGGGGCAAGGTGTGGCCTGCTGTCCCAACACACCAAAAGCATGTACAAAGGGCTTAGACACAGATGTCTCCCATTGAAACTTGAGAATAAGAAATTTATTACTGACTCTTTTACCTGTGTGTAAAATTTTCATGCCTATAAAGAACTATTTTGTTTCTTCAACAGGAAACTAACAACAAAAAATAAGTAGAGCAAGAAAAACATAAAAAAGAACCCTGAAAAGATAACTTACTTGCTAATACAGAGAATACAGAATATTAAAATTGTCAACAAAAAAGAGTTTCAGGAACATCCTCCTATAAAAACCCTCCCACTCACTGCTAGCCTTAAGCCGGACATAAATGGATCAAAATCCAGCCGGTTCAGCGGGGACTGCCCGAGATTCGATTAATTTATGGGCAGGCTGATTGTACTCTAGTCCAGTGGTTCTCAACCCTGTCCTCAAGTACCCCCAACAGGCCATGTTTGCAGGTTTTCCTTTATCTTGCACAGGTGCTTTAAATAAAGGTCTATGGCTTGGTATTTTGGACAGCTATTTTATCTAAGAGAAATTCCCAAATCATGGCCTGTTGGGGGTACTTGAGGACAGGGTTGAGAACGACTGCTCTAGTCGATCCATCAAACGACTTGGGTACAACCAGCCTGTCAGATTTTTTTACATTCGATTACTGTCGGCGGCTATAGTGGCTAGCAGTAATTGTGTTCTGCCAGCTGGGAAGACTCCTTGCTGTTGATGGGGCAATCAAAATTTTCTTTCCTTCCACTCATGGTGGAAGGAGTCATCTATGGGCTGCTTTTGTTTGATGATAGTATTCTTACGTGATGGACCTGTTTTCTCTACTGAGGTCTGGAGGGTCTTTTTCTCTCTCTGCAGATGATTCTTCTACCAAGATAAATCTCCTGTCAAGGTTCCTGCTGCACCATAGCCATTACCGCTTCTACTGCAGTTTTCGGATCCGTTGACCCCTTGGCAGAGCCTCGTGAGACCGTGCCCAGGCCCTGAAGGATTGAAGAAGTGAGGCAGTAATGTTACTGTCAGACGCTAGATCCTGCTGTAGGTATCCCCCTTAGAATGTAATGCAATGCATGGAGTTAGCCACAGGATTCTTTACAGGTTCAGTGCCATGGACTCCCAGTGGCAGAGACCTGTCCCTGAAGCTTGCGCTGCCTCATTCTAAATTGCTTTGCTGTGACTGCGTGCCCTGTCTTTTGCCTATTCTGGTTGTATCTTACAACCAACAAAAGTTTATGCCTCTCCTCAACTGGCACAGCGGTTTCACTGCACTACCTGGGTTCACAGCAGCCTACAGGTGTTTGGCATCAAGGCCTTCCCCTCCCTCTTCACAGCAATGGAGGTCATGGGAACAATATATTTTACAAGCATGACAGAGCACAAGGGAAAGGGTCAGATGAACTTAATAGCTCAGTGTCAGGGCTGGGCTCAGCCCTTCCTTCTCTGAGCTGGCTGCTCAGCTGTCAGCTAATTGCCAGCTCCTATCTCTCCACAGGTACCAAGATGTTGATATATCCTGCTCGTCAGTCCTGTCTACTTAAGTCGTCCAGCCCAGAGGATCGCTGCCTTCGCCTTACTACACTTTTACTACGCTCATCTCCGGCTCCCTGATGTTTGGCTTGTCTGACTATCCGTTCCGGTTCCTGAACTCTGGCTATGTTTTGACTAGGTTTGTTCTATTTACTTTTATTATTAAACAAGTGTGATTTAATTGTACTTCTGTCTCGGTTTGATTTCATGGTTTCTGACAGTAGGTGAAGGCCATGAATTCAGAAGATACAGTCAATCCACTTGTTGATAATATTTTTTCCAGATTGGATGAGCAAGATCACCGCATGGATCAGTTTGCCATGGCGTTACAAACGCTCCTGAGTCACACGGCTCACCTGGAATCTCCCACTGTGGCTGCTCCGGTTCAACCTGAGTTGCAGGCCGTCCCTGCTGCTGCGCCAGTCTTTGTGCAGGCACCCGCCTCGAGTATTACCTCTATAAGAGGTATGTCTGGTTCTGCTTCACTTCCCCAGAGATTTGGGGCGATCCAGTTCAATGCAGAGGGTTTCTCAACCAGTTGAGATATACTTTGAGATGATGCCCCAGGCATTTCCCACAGACAGAAGCAAAGTAGGTTTTGTGATATCTTTGCTTTCTGAGAGAGCCTTGGCCTGGGCAAACCCTCTATTGGAGATGCAAAAACCTGTTGTCTTGAATTACCCTGAGTTTGTGGCCTCCTTTAAAAGGGTATTTGACACAACCGCATGCTCCGCTTCTGCTGCCATTGCCTCATGTCCATCAAACAGAGTACGAGAACTGTTGCTGACTACGCCATTGAATTCCGTACTCTGGCAGCAGAGGTTGCTTGGAACAATGAGGCCCTTGTGGCTGCTTTTTCTCATGGTCTCTCGGATTCCATCGAGGATGAGATAGCAGCCCGAGATATACCCATTGAGCTGGAGAAGTTGATCACATTTGCCATCCACATTGACTCCAGACTCAGAGAAAGACTCTCTTTTAAGGAGCGCTTGCGGAAGCCTCCTGTACGTTTGCCTCCGAGCTTTGCAGTCCCACCAGTGCCTCCCTCCCCTCCCATGCCTCACTCACCTCCCATGCCTCCTGGTACCGAGTCGGTCAGTGAAGATGAACCCATACACTTGGGCTTCATGCGTCTCTCTGCGGATGAGAGAACCTTTAGGACGAGGGAGCGTTTGTGCCTTTATTGTGGCCAGGCAGGTCACTTTTTGAAGTCTTGTCCTACCCGTCCAGGGAATGCCTGAACCTTGAAGTCCTGTCACGGACAGACCTTAGGTGCCGTTGTTTTGTCCCCAATTATCCAGAAGGATAAGCTCCTGGAGTCATCCGTCGAGATACAGGCACTAATCGACTCTGGGGCTGCAGGCCTGTTCATTGATGCTGCCTTTGTATCAGAGCACTTGATTCCACTGCAGCTGCATGACACTCCACTTGCCATTGAGGCTCTTGACGGGAGACCCCTACAGCCTGCCCACGTGACTCATGAGACTGATCCGTTGTCCATGGCCGTAGGGGCTCTTCACCATTAGATAATTCAATTACAGGTTATTTCCTCACCTAAGTTTCCGTTGGTTATTGGTTATCCTTGGTTACAGAGGCACAATCCCCTCTTTTGATTGGCTCCATGCTGAGGTTCTCTCCTGGTCGCCACAATGCAGTAAAACATGCTTCCAGAAGGTAGCCAAGGTCCTGTGCACCTCTTCACTCCCTCCCTGCCGGAGGAGTACCGTGATTTTAGCAATGTCTTTGACAAAGGTCAAGCAGGTAGTTTGCCTCCACATCGGCCGCGTGATTGCGTAATTGACCTTCAACCTGGTGCCATACACCCTTGTGGCCGGGTTTACCTTTTGTCGGTCTTGGAGGATAAGGCCATGGAGGAGTATGTTGCAGACACACTTTCTTGAGGTTTCATCCACAAATCCTCGTCCCCTGCTGGTGCTGGTTTCTTCTTCATGAAGAGTGGTGAACTGAGACCCTGTATTGATTATCCGATTCCGTTGATTATGGAGTTATTTGACCGCCTCAAGGGAGCAACAGTTTTCACAAAGCTTGATTTGAGAGAGGCATACAATCTTGTGAGGATTAAGGAGGGCGACGAGTGGAAAACTGCGTTTAATATCAGAACAGGCCATTATGAGTACCTCGTAATGCCTTTTGGCCTTTGTAACGCCCCGGCAGTTTTCCAGGAATTCATTAACGGTGTCCTCCAAGATTTGTTGCAGTTATGTGTTGGTGGTTTATCTCGATGATATCCTCATATTTTCCAAGTCCCTGGAGAGCCACCACACAGATGCCTGTCGTGTGCTTCAGAAACGAAGAGAACAATCTATTGTAAATTGGAGAAGTGCGAGTTCCATCATTAACAGGTTAAATTCCTGCAATGGAAACCAGTCATTTCCATTGCTGGTTTTTTGATGGACCCAGAGAAACTTTCTGCAGTCGCACAGTGGCCCTGACCCGTGGGTTTATGTCCTCTGCAGCGTTTCCTGGGCTTTGGCAACTATTATCGGAAGTTTACTCGTAACTTCTCATCTCTGGTCAAGCCCCTGACTGATATGATCAGAAAGGATGGTGACCCACAGAGTTGGTCTTCAGAGTCCGTTAAGACCTTTGAGAGTCTCAAGGCTGCCTTTGTTTCTGCTCCTGTGTTGGCACATCCTGATCCTACATTACCTTTTATCCTTGAGGTTGATGCTTCTGAGACTGGAGTTGGCGCTCTTCTGTCTCAACGTCCTACCTCTGAGAGCGCTTTGCATCCTTGTGGCTACTTTTCCAAGCAATTGTCACCTGTAGAGTTCAATTACGAGATTGGTGACAGAGAGCTGGCGATCATTTTAGCCCTGAAAGAATGGAGACATCTCCTCGAAGGTACCACTGTGCCGGTTCTCATTCTTACTGACCAATAAAAATCTCACATTCTTGTCTGAGGCTAAACGGGCCTCAGACAAGAATGTCTCCTGAGAAACCTTGTGACCGCTGCTTTGTCCCAGAGAGTCTCCGTACTGCTGTGCTCCAGACGTACCATTCTCCCAAGGCTGCTGGCCACCCTGGGAAGAATCAACTCTTTTGGGCCATTTCCCAACAATTCTGGTGGCCTAGTCTACGTGCTGATGTAACCGCCTTAGTAGCTGCCTGTTATGTGTGTGCTCAGAGTAAGACTCCACGACATCTTCCAGTGGGCCTCCTACAACCCATACCCAATGGAGAGAACCCTGGACCCACCTGTCTATGGACTTCATTGTGGAGTTACCCAACTCCCAGGGCAACACCGTTATCGTTATGGTGGGTGGTTGACCGGTTCTCAAAAATATCTCATTGTATTCCACTTAAGAAGTTGCCCACTTCTAAGGAACTGGCTTCCATTTTTGCTCGGGAGATCTTTCGCTTACATGGGCTACCCAAGGTGATTGTCTCAGACAGGGGAAGTCAGTTTGTGTCCTGGTTCTGGCAAGCCTTTTGTGCATAGTTGGGAATTCAGCTTGCTTTTTCCTCTGCGTATCACCCGCAGTCTAATGGGGCCGCAGACAGCCAATCAGTCCTTGGAGCAATTCCTACGTTGCCATATTTCTGATCATCATAACAACTGGTCAGACCTATTACAGTGGGCATAGTTTGCTCACAATAGTGCCTTGAATTCTGCTTCCCGATTGTCCCCGTTTATGGAGAACTATGGTTTCCAACCTTCCATGCTGCCTGACTCATTTGTTCCACAAAGTATACCTGCGTTAGAGGAGCATTTCCGTGGTCTTCATTCCACTTGGGCACAAGTCCAGGAGGCTTTGCGACATGCTAATGATAGGTACAGACTTCATGCTGACCACAGAGGCCTGCCCGAGCCTTCCTACTAGGTTGGGGACAGGGTCTGGCTGTCATCTCGCAACCTCCGACTTAGTGTTCCCTCACTGAAGTTTGCACCTCGGTTTATTGGGCCTTTCCGTATTCTTCTCAGGATTAACCCAGTGGCTTACGCATTAGACCTTCCATCTAACATGCGTATTTCGAATGTATTTCATGTCTCCTTATTAAAACCTTTGGTCTGCAACCACTTTACCACCTCGGTGCCATGTCCTCACCCTGTACAGGTTGAGAACCAGGAGTATGAAGTACAGTCCATTGTTGACTCCTGTAGGTTCTGTGGGCACATACAGTACCTGGTGGATTGGAAGGGGTACGGCCCGGAGGAACGCTCTTGGGTCTCATCCTCGCACGTACATGCCCCTGTCCTCCTTCGTGATTTCCATAGACGTTTTCAGGTGGCCAGAAGGAATTGTGCAGCTTACCTATCTGGGCCAGAGACAATGAGTGGGAGCCTCTTGCTAAAGAATTTGTGAAGTATGCTTCTCCCTTGAACCTGACTTGGGGTGATAAAGTCTCAGATAATTTTGTAGATTTTAGCCTTAAGGGGTTGGATTTAAGTAAAAAAGAGAAGAGGACAGTGTCCACAGTGAGCTGGCATTTCTTCATGCTATTTATACTGAATCACATAGAAGGGAGAAGGCAGAGGCAGAAGTTAAGGTATTAAAAGACCAGCTAGCAGTTGCTTCAGAGTGTGTACATTCAACCGCTAGTCGGGCTGATGATTTTCAAGAGCGGCGTGCAGCCCTCATAACCAAATCAATTAATGCCTTAAGGAAAATGAAGGGCCGTAAACCTGTTAGTAAAGCTAGGGTACGTGCCATTGTCACATCCCAAAATTGTAATTGTGAGAATGTGCTCTCCTCAAATGATAGTGAGGATGAGGACATAGAGTTTGATATTTTTCATGATGATCTGCTAGTGGGAAAGAAAAAGTATACCAAACCTCCCATTACTAAGCATAGGAAACGGCAACATGATAGAGAGGACATGGCAGATGGGGAGGTGCATAATCGCAACCTCAGAGATGTTGAATTTGAAGAAGTACGGGAGTTTACACAAACTGAACTCCATGAGCTGGCAAAACAATACAAAGGTCTGGGGAGCCCCTATTGAGTTGGCTCCTACGCTTATGGGATGAAGGGGCGGACAGTGTTGTTTTGTCAGGTAAGGAAGCAGTGTCTATGGGAGTGTTGACCCATAATCCACAATTGCGTCAGGCAATGCGAAAAGCCCGAGAGTTTAGCGTGAATTTTACACTGTTAGACCTTGTGAGAGATAGAATAGTCCGAGTATACGCTAGTCCTACTGACCTGGAAAATACCTACTCCTGGAGATCAATAGGAGGGGGTACTTCCAGGTTACGTGAGATGGGTTGTATAACCGGATTTAATACACTTCCAGAATGGATGTGTCCAGATATGGAACCCTTTAAGTCTGCTCTGCGCTCTAAGCTGATGAAGTCTGCGCCATTTAATCTCAGGGCTCCATTATTGTCCTTGTTGTGAGGCCTGGGATTAATCAGCAAGATTTATGAAGCCACAACCCTTTTAAGCCAGTTGAGGGAGCTAGAGGCGACTAAAACAAAACCTGTCAGGGCAGTAGATAAGGTCAAGGCCAGACAGGAAGAATACAAGCAGAAAAGAACAGAGAAGAAAGGGAATGGGGTAGAGAAGACAGGAGGTGAAGAATACCAGGGTAGTTATTTTTAGGAAAGAAATGTGGGTGGACATCATAAACTATCCAGGCGCTGTCGCCCCCTACTACCAAAAAGGAGGCACAGAAGTTCATTGGAGTTGTGGGGTTCTGGAGATCATTCATCCCACATCTTGGACTGATTCTGAGGCCTATATATAATGTCACCAGAAAAAAGTCTGAGTTGTCATGGGGTTCAGAGCAGCGGACTGCATTTCTGGCTGCTAAAGAAGCTATTTTGCAGCATCAGGGATTAGGAACCGTGAGACAAGGAGTACCATTTCTGGATGTAGTGGAGCAGAATGGTACCATATCTTGGAGTCTGTGGCAGCCAAATGAAAAGAAAGGACAGAGCAATATCCATTGGATTTTGGTCCAAACAACTGACAGGGGCACAGAAGAGATACACACGCCCCTAGAGAAGTACCCGTTTGGGGCCTACACAGCACTTCAACATGTAGAGACTATTACAGGAAAGGACACAGTCACCATCCATACTGCATTGCCAATAGCAGGATGGGTGAGAGGTAATGGACTGACCACTAGGGCAGCTGTAGCCCAGAACCAGACACTAATGAAATGGAAGTGGTACCTCCAAGAAAGAGGGGGTATTGCAGCTGGGGATGTTAGAGACATTTCAAAACAGTTGGCAGGGCTTGTTACTTTTACCAGCACCCGGCCAAAAAAAAATCCTGTGCTGCAGTCATCCCCCATTCAAGAGGCTCCACCCTTTGAGTCTCTGTCAGAAGACATGGAGTCAATGTGGTTCACTGATAGTTCAGCCATAGTAGCCTCGTCTGGGCGTAAATGGACAGCAGCAGCCTACAACCCAAGTACAGACACAGTCCTGCAGAAAACCGGAATTGGAGGGTCCAGTCAGTATGCAGAGTTGAAAGCTGTAGTGATGACTCTTCAGGAGGATCCTTCTTCCCATGTCACTATCTACACTGACAGCTGGGCGGTTTTTAAAGGACTGACAACTTAGATGCCCACGTGGAAGTCCAATGAATGGATGATTCATGGAAAGGTGGTGTGGGGAGGCAAGGAAGTCTGGGACTACATCTGGAAGGAAGCTCACTCCCGCACCATAAAAGTGGGGCATGTTGATGCACATGTGCCCCTAGTCCCAGACTTTGAGAACTATACCAGAGTTGCAGATGAAATCGCCAAAGTGAAGGCAGTTGTGCCAATTGATCCGGTCTTAATGAACTTGGTCAACTGGGCCCACAAGCAATCTGGACATTTGGGGCAGAAAGCAACATATGAATGGGCACAGCAGAGAGGATTGCCTATATCCATGGACATGATAAAGACTGTAATAGGGAACTGTACAGTGTGTGGAGAAGTGCGACAATGGCGATTGCAAAAGTACTCCACTGGGTCGATTAGGAGGGGTGAGAGGCCTGCAGAGATCTGCCCGATTGACTTCATCCGTCCCCTGCACCGGGGAAACAATGGACTGAAATATTGTTGCACTGCAGTGGACACCTATTCAGGACTTATGCTTGTTCATCCTTGCAAACGTGCAGATCAAGCCGCAACGCTTCAACTGCTTCAGAAACTTGTCGTTGCTTATGGTTGTCCCAAACGAGTCCAAAGTGATAATGGCTCACACTTCACCGGATCAACAGTACAGCAGTGGGCCAAAGATTCTGGAGTGTACTGGTTGTGCCACATCCCATACCATCCACAGGCAGCAGGTTTTATTGAAAGATACATCGGGCTATTGAAGGTCCAGATATGCAAACTTAAACCCACACATACACTAAAGGGGGTGGCATCTGGTCCTCACACAGTCATGTTGTTAAATTCTAGGCCAATAGACAAAAGCACACCACATGAGAGGATGGTAGGGGCTGGGGCACAGATTCCACAGCTGGAGTGCAGAGTTCAATATTTATGTAAGGTTCCTGAAAGAACAGAGCTTAACAGATACCATGTTACTGCTTCCCATGACATAGAAACCAAGAGTGACGTATCTGAAGCTGAAGCCTATCTAGGAATGAGAGGGAATCTGGCAGGAAGGTTTGAAGTTATATTTGGATTGGCAGATGAGCTTGAAGACAGTGGCTGGGACTCTGACTGGTTAGTGGATACTTCTCAGCAAGAGTGGAAAGTGAGGCTACATAACATCAAACCTTCCAAAATAAACAGCAGTGATCTTCTGGGAAACATCAGTATATTCCCTCTCCTCCTTATTGATGTTCTTTGGGAGGGTCATAAGTGGGTACAGGCAGGGGGAAAAGTGTTAGTCAGATATCCAGGCAAGAAGCCATTTAGAGGAGAATGGATATAAAAAATACCGCGCTATAAATAAAAACAAAAAAGGGAGCTGCGACTAAAAAGTGTTATACTACACCAAACAAATGTATAAAAGAGAGCAAAAAGTCACGCTAATCAATGAATAGTGCAAATTGAAAAGCAAAAATTAAGACGTAACTAACAAATAACCCATCCCAGGAATTAATAATAATACAAATATACATCCAAAGATGAAACTGAAGTGCATATACCGGCACATATCATGGTTATGTACCAGATGTGCAAGTACAAATGCTAAAGTGAATAAAAAATTGTGACGTGATGAAAAATCAAAATAACATAAGTCCGTGAAAATCAATCCATAAATGAAAAAACAAAGTCTATATTGAAAGGTAAAACTTCAGAAAATCCAATAGTGAAGGTAAGTCCGCAGTGATAAATAGTGAGGGTCCACACTGGAGTGACAAGTGCAATATATGAATCTAATCCACCCCTGAAAAATACTGCCGCTTACCAGAAAGTGATGGTCCCTTATTACAGGGGACCACACTGGGCGGATGGCTGCAATCCCAATCTCCCTGGCAAGCACTGGTCTCCAAAGCGTCAGCAGAAGTAGTCAGCAGACAGGATCGATATTGTGACAGTTTTAAGCCAAAAAAACAAGAAAACTCCACATAGTGTAAATCCTTATACATTTATTCAGATACAAAGACAAGTGGTAACTTACATAAAAATGGATAAAATGCGCATGGTAAAAGGTAACGAGCCGGCCGGCTTCCACAGAGCCAGTATGCTTCCGGGACTACAGCGGTGACGTCAGGACGTAGCTCCTCCTCCCTACGTCGTTTCGTCACTAGCGGACGTGGTCACGGGATACGGGCGGCGTCCTGACGCACCGCTTTAATAGCAAACTATAGCAAACTAGCAGCCCCGCCTCACTCAGAGTCACGGGGTAAGAATCACAGGGCTCCGAGGACGTCTTCTTGTGACTTTTTACATTCAGGCCTATCTAACGCTTCCCTGTTTAACCCCCCCCGGGTTAAGACCTTCATTGAAAGTCTTCAGGGATTTGGCCCTGAAGGGTTTGGAGGATATGGAGATTAAATTTGTTAAGAGTAAGAGGGACATTGAATTGGGAATAGATTCTTTATGTGCGAATAAGAATTTGGTTATCCGCCCTGCGGATAAAGGAGGTGGGATAGTCGTCCTTAACAGAGATGACTACATGCAAGAAATGTACTGGATTTTGTGAGACAGTACACTTATACTCGTTTACCTTCCAACCCCAACGATAATTATAAGAAGGAATTAGAAGGTTTAGTCACCAGGGGCTTTAGCTCCAACATTCTTAATAAAAAAGAAAAAGCATTTCTGGTGCCTAAAGTGCCAAGGATCCTGATAATCTATTACCTGCCAAAGATTCATAAAAGTCTGATTTGCCCCCCCGGGACATCCCATAGTCAGTGGGATTGATTCCATTACTTCCCGTGTGGGTAAATACATCGACTTCTTTTTACAACCTTTGGTGCGGTCGATGCGGTCCTATGTAAAAGACACTCGGGATGTTATTAATATTCTTTCTAACCTTAAGCCAGGCGTGGATACTATAGTGGTAACAGCAGATGTTACTTCTTTATACACGGTAATCCCTCACCAGTTGGGTTTAGATGCAGTGTTTTTGTATCTCAACCGGTCTTCCAACCTTCCCCGTGAGCAATTGATTTCATTATGGTTTTGTTAGAGTATGCGGCTACTCATAATTTCTTTTGGTTTAATGGCCATTATTACCATCAAGACAAAGGAATAGCCATGGGGGCAAAGTATGCCCCCAGTTTGGCTAACCTGTTTATGGCCAAGTGGGAGGAGGATGTCGTCTATGCCCAGCCAAGGCCTCAGATGACCTTGTGGGTTCGATACATAGACGACATCCTCCTCCTGTGGGACGGTAACGATTCTGATTTATCTGAATATATGGGTTTTCTCAACAGTAATGATAGAGGCATCCGTCTCAATTATGAGGCCAGTTCAGAACAGATTCATTTTTTGGATCTTACAATCTCTATACGCAATAATGAATTTGTAACATCCACATATTTTAAACCAACCGATAGAAATGCATTTATTCCCAATGACAGCTGTCACCATTCCAAACGGAGCCATTCAGACATGAAGGGGCGGCCCTGTCCCCTTTCTCTCCTGATTGGCTGTTTCAGTCAATCAGGAGGGCAGCCGAGACACTCCTACAACATTGATGTATTTAGATGGACCTCAGGTAAGTATCAGGGGGGCTGAGGGGTGCTAATGCACACAGAAGGCTTTTTATCTTAATGCATATATGCATTAAGATAAAAAAACTTTCTGCCTTTACAATCACTTTAAGTACTAGTGTTCCTTCCTGCCTCTTGGTCACTAACTTTAGCATGTTACAGTCCTGGTCCTGAGAGAAAGGGGTTTATTGAACTCAGTCATCCCCACCCTCTTAAAGGCTAGGAAACTGACTTCTACTATGGCACCTAGAAGGCCTATTTTGCTGCTGTGAGTTTAAGGCCTCATGTACACTGCTGCTGATTAATGGATGTTTAGGAGCAGTTGGGCATTTTTTTCAACTGCTCCTGAATCCTCCTCTATGTTATCTTATCAGTACATGTACACTGGTTCGATTATAGTCGTTTCTAGGCAGTTGTGTTTAAAGGCTTTTTTTTGGAACCCAAAAAAATGCGTTCAGAAGCTGTGTTTAGAGGCAAACGCGGCTAAACGCGGCAACTCGCGTTTAGCAGCGTTTCGTTTACAGGGGTTTTCATTTTTGGCTATTTTTTTTCAAACGCTTCTAGACGCAAACGCGGCATGTAAACGCGGCTAAACGGCCGTTTTTAGGCGCCGGTTTCTAGCTTGCACAAGGTTGTCTTGAGGCCTAAAGCTTCCTTATTCCCGAAGGTGGCCTCCTCCTTCCACCTCAGCCAGGACATTATCATTCCTTATATCCTGCTCTGAAGCAGCCAAAGAAAATTTATCTCCACTGTGTTGACAACACTGCTTCCTCATTGCAAGGTATTATTCGGGTTAATGGTTACAAGGATAGGGTTTCTCCCTTTCCTGTTAAGACATACTCTACCAGATTTGTTAGTGCTTCATGGGCTTTTCAACATCAGGCATCTGTTTCTCATAGTTGCAAGGCTGTCATCTGGCCTTCTGTTCACACGTTTGTACAAGTTTTATCAGGCGGATGTTCAGGCCTCCTCTGATGTCAGATGAGGCTATAAGGTGCTACAATCTGCTCTGAATATGTCAAGCTTTCTTCACTTGTTTGTTATGTGGGACTGTTGGCATTTGTTGCTGTGTTGCCCACCCTTCAGTTGGACTGCTTTTGGACATCCCAATGGTAAGAACTACAGATCTTGTGATCTGCACTGCAGGGCCGATCCCAGACAGGGTGCACGGGGTGCAGTGCACCCGGGCGCCGGAGAAGTGGGGGCGCTGAAGCGCCAGAGTGCTCCCCTCCCTCCTCCTCTCTGTGTCCAGAGGCGGCTCCCTCCGCAGGTCACAGCCGCCGCTGTCGTTTTCGAGGTTCAAGCCCATCCCCCCTCCCTCCTCCTGTCAGAGAAGGAGAGCAGCGCCGGAGATCAGAGCGGCTGGTCTCTGTGTGGAGAGAGACCAGCCGCGCAGTAACATCGCTGGGGGGGGTGGTCTTTGCCTGACGTGTTCTCCTCCTCTGTCTTTCCCTCCCGCCCAAGCCTGTCTCCATCTGCTCTCCACCCGGGCGGCACGGCTGCACACTGTCCTCTCCAGCTGCTGCCAGGGTGTTTTTATGTACGCTAATGGAGGGGGGTCTCTACTAATAGAGGGGGGTCTGTCCTAAGGGGGTCTGTACTAATGGAGGGGGGGTTTACTAATGGAGGGGGGGGTCTGTACTAATGGAGAGGAGGAGGGGCAGTTTGTCCTGGGCGGTCTGTACAAATGGAGGGGGGTTGTCCTGGGGGGGTCTGTACTAATGGAGGGGGGGTTTGTCCTGGGGGTCTGTACTAATGGAGGGGGGTTGTCCTGGGGGGTCTGTACTAATAGAGGGGGGTTTGTCCTGGGGGGTCTGTACTAATGGAGGGGGGCTGTCCTGGGGGGGGCTGTACTAATGGAGGGGGGCTTTGTCCTGGGGAGGTCTGTACTAATGGTGGGGGGTCTGTCCTAGGGGGGTCTGTACTAATGGAGGGGGGTTTGTCCTGGGGGGTCTGTACTAATGGAGGGGGGGTCTGTACTAATGGAGGGAGGGTTGTCCTGGGGGGTCTGTACTAATGGAGGGGTGGTATGTACTAATGGAGGGGGGGTTGTCCTGGGGGGTCTGTACTAATGGAGAGGGGGGACAGTTTGTCCTGGGGGTCTGTACTAATGGAGGGGTTTGTCCTGGGGGGGTCTGTACTAATGGAGGGGGTTTGTCCTGGGGAGTCTGTACTAATGGAGGAGGGGGCTTTGTTCTGGGAGGGTCTGTACTAATGGAGGTTTGTCCTGGGGGGTCTGTACTAATGAAGGGGGGGTTTGTCCTGGGGGTCTGTACTAATGGAGGGGGTTTGTCCTGGGGGGGTCTGTAGTAATGGAGAGTGGTTTGTCCTGGGGGGGTCTGTAGTAATGGAGAGTGGTTTGTCCTGGGGGGGTCTGTAGTAATGGAGAGTGGTTTGTCCTGGGGGGTCTGAACTAATGGAGGGGGGTTGTCCTGGGGGGTCTGTACTAATGGAGGGGGGCTGGTTTGTCCTGGGGGGGTCTACACCCAGGAAAGTACACCCAGGACTCCAGAGGGAGAGGGCAGTGCTGAGAGAACACCATCAGAGAGAGAACCCCGCTGCCCTGCGCCAGAGGGAAAGCCACAAAGCCTAGCACCATTGCTGGAGGAGAAAGGAATGGAGTCATTGCAAGAATACAGATCTGGGTGCTACCCAGCGGAGTCGCCACGGGCAATTCAGAGTGAGCTGACTCCTGATCAGAGGAACCGTTGCTGTTTCGCTGGGTCAGGTGAGAGGGCCGATCGGCCATTATCTACTAACGTCCATAGGAACTGCAGTCTCTGACCATCTCCTGTACTATGTCTGCAGTCTCTGACCATCTCCTGTACCATGTCTGCAGTCTCTGACCATCTCTTGTACCATGCCTGCAGTCTCTGACCATCTCCTGTACCATGTCTGCAGTCTCTGACCATCTCCTGTATTATGTCTGCAGTCTCTGACCATCTCCTGAATTATGTCTGCAGTCTCTGACCATCTCCTGTATTATGTCTGCAGTCTCTGACCATCTCCTGTATTATGTCTGCAGTCTCTGACCATCTCCTGTATTATGTCTGCAGTCTCTGACCATCTCCTGTACCATGATTGCAGTCTCTGACCATCTCTTGTATCATGTCGGCAGTCTCTGGTCATCTCCTGTATTGTCTGCAGTCTCTGACCATCTCCTGTGCCATGTCTACAGTCTCTGACTGTCTCTTGTATCATGTCTACAGTCTCTGACCTTCTCCTATATTATGTCTGCAGTCTCTGACCATCTCCTGTACCATGTCTGCAGTCTCTGACCATCTCCTGTACCATGTCTGCAGTCTCTGACCATCTCTTGTACCATGCCTGCAGTCTCTGACCATCTCCTGTACCATGCCTGCAGTCTCTGACCATCTCCTGTACCATGTCTGCAGTCTCTGACCATCTCCTGTATTATGTCTGCAGTCTCTGACCATCTCCTGTATTATGTCTGCAGTCTCTGACCATCTCCTGTATCATGTCTACAGTCTCTGACCGTCTCTTGTATCATGTCTACAGTCTCTGACCTTCTCCTATATTATGTCTACAGTCTCTGACCATCTCCTGTATCATGTCTACAGTCTCTGACTGTCTCTTGTATCATGTCTACAGTCTCTGACCTTCTCCTATATTATGTCTGCAGTCTCTGACCGTCTCTTGTATCATGTCTGCAGTCTCTGATCATCTCCTGTATTATGTCTGCAGTCTCTGACCATCTCTTGTACCATGTCTGCAGTCTTTGACCGTATTATGTCTAGGAGCTCTTTCTAACACAGCCCTCTCTGTGTGCATCAGAGACTCCCCTCCAGGTCTCATTAGTGTACTCTTTTCCTGTATTTTCTTTATTGTTAAGAGATCATGGGAGGATCCCAAGGTAACGAAGACTTCTAAGGGGAGCATCTCTGTGTTTGAGTCGTTGCCATAGAAACATTTGTAAAGGGGAGGAGTTGGTTAGATCTACTAACGTCCATAGGAACTGCAGTCTCTGACCATCTCCTGTACCATGCCTGCAGTCTCTGACCATCTCCTGTACCATGCCTGCAGTCTCTGACCATCTCCTGTACCATGCCTGCAGTCTCTGACCATCTCCTGCACCATGTCTGCAGTCTCTGACCATCTCCTGTATTATGTTTGCAGTCTCTGACCATCTCCTGTATTATGTCTACAGTCTCTGACCGTCTCTTGTATCATGTCTACAGTCTCTGACCTTCTTGTCCTTTGGGGTCTGTACTTGGGGGTCTGTACTAATAGAGGGGGGGTTTTCCTGGGGGGTCTGTACTAATGGAGGGGGGTTGTCCTGGGGGGGTCTGTACTAATGAAGGGGGGGGGGTTTGTCCTGGGGGTCTGTACTAATGGAGGGGGTTTGTCCTGGGGGGTCTGTAGTAATGGAAGGGGTTTGTCCTGGGGGGGTCTGTAGTAATGGAGAGTGGTTTGTCCTGGGGGGGTCTGAACTAATGGAGGGGGTTTGTCCTGGGGGTCTGTCCTAATGGAGGGGGGCTGGTTTGTCCTGGGGGGGTCTACACCCAGGAAAGTACACCCAGGACTCCAGAGGGAGAGGGCAGTGCTGAGAGAACACCATCAGAGAGAGAACCCCGCTGCCCTGCGCCACCAGAGGGAAAGCCACAAAGCCTAGCACCATTGCTGGAGGAGAAAGGAATGGAGTCATTGCAAGAATACAGATCTGGGTGCTACCCAGCGGAGTCGCCACGGGCAATTCAGAGTGAGCTGACTCCCGATCAGAGGAACCATTGCTGTATCGCTGGGTCAGGTGAGAGGGCCGATCGGCCATTATCTACTAACGTCCATAGGAACTGCAGTCTCTGACCATCTCCTGTACTATGTCTGCAGTCTCTGACCATCTCCTGTACCATGTTTGCAGTCTCTGACCATCTCCTGTATTATGTCTGCAGTCTCTGACCATCTCCTGTATTATGTCTGCAGTCTCTGACCATCTCCTGTATTATGTCTGCAGTCTCTGACCATCTCCTGTATTATGTCTGCAGTCTCTGACCATCTCCTGTATTATGTCTGCAGTCTCTGACCATCTCCTGTATTATGTCTGCAGTCTATGACCATCTCCTGTATTATGTCTGCAGTCTCTGACCATCTCCTGTACCATGATTGCAGTCTCTGACCATCTCTTGTATCATGTCGGCAGTCTCTGGTCATCTCCTGTATTATGTCTGCAGTCTCTGACCATCTCCTGTGCCATGTCTACAGTCTCTGACTGTCTCTTGTATCATGTCTACAGTCTCTGACCTTCTCCTATATTATGTCTGCAGTCTCTGACCATCTCCTGTACCATGTCTGCAGTCTCTGACCATCTCCTGTACCATGTCTGCAGTCTCTGACCATCTCTTGTACCATGCCTGCAGTCTCTGATCATCTCCTGTACCATGCCTGCAGTGTCTGACCATCTCCTGTACCATTTCTGCAGTCTCTGACCATCTCCTGTATTATGTCTGCAGTCTCTGACCATCTCCTGTATTATGTCTGCAGTCTCTGACCATCTCCTGTACTATGTCTACAGTCTCTGACCTTCTCCTAAAATATGTCTGCAGTTTCTGACCGTCTCTTGTATCATGTCTGCATTCTCTGACCATCTCCTGTATTATGTCTGCAGTCTCTGACCATCTCCTGTATTATATCTGCAGTCTCTGACCATCTCCTGTACTATGTCTGCAGTCTGACCATCTCCTGTACCATGTCTGCAGTCTCTGACCATCTCCTGTACCATATGGAAAACAAAAACGTGTAGCGCTAAGATGAAAAAGAGGAATAAACAACTGTATACTGATAAGGTGTGGAACCAGTATGCTATAAACAACTAGTCAAAATCACATTTGGATATCTCATAATATGTAGGAATTAGGAACATGCAGAGTCCATATATGAAGCATAGATAAATAGTTTTTATAAGTGATGTGTGAACCACCTTCACCACAGTAAATTTTATAGTCTTTAACTAGATGCCAGACATCAGATTAGTTCAAGTCCAAAAATGGATAATTCATAAATTGGCTCTGAAACTTCACCCCACGGTGTCTTCACACACATGCAAATCACTCTAATGGTAGAGTTGGTAAAATTGGAGGCTTACCGGAGGGTTTGAACCCAACACAGCGTATACTGTGAGGGTCAAACCGGCTTTTATTGCTTAATGGCAATGGTGGGAAGACCTTGGCGGCGTGTAGCGGTCACAGGGGGTTCACAAAGTTGTATCTTCTCCGATCATGACATAGGCTCACCCCGTTTGTAGCTCATAAAGGATATAAAAGAGGCCACATAGTGTGATACCGTAAAAACCGTAATTTATTTAAAAGGAAATACACTCACTCACAGAGCCAATTTATGAATTATCCATTTTTGGACTTGAACTAATCTGATGTCTGGCATCTAGTTAAAGACTATAAAATTTACTGTGGTGAAGGTGGTTCACACATCACTTATAAAAACTATTTATCTATGCTTCATATATGGACTCTGCATGTTCCTAATTCCTACATATTATGAGATATCCAAATGTGATTTTGACTAGTTGTTTATAGCATACTGGTTCCACACCTTATCAGTATACAGTTGTTTATTCCTCTTTTTCATCTTAGCGCTACACGTTTTTGTTTTCCATTTGATATGTGTGCAATTTTCTAGTGCTGTGGTAGCTGCTCAAATTATTCAGGAGCGAGCGCATATTTTGCCATTTGGGTTGTTGTTTCATCTCCTGTACCATGCCTGCAGTCTCTGACCATCTCCTGTACCATGCCTGCAGTCTCTGACCATCTCCTGTACCATGCCTGCAGTCTCTGACCATCTCCTGTACCATGTCTGCAGTCTCTGACCATCTCCTGTATTATGTCTGCAGTCTCTGACCATCTCCTGTATTATGTCTGCAGTCTCTGACCATCTCCTGTATTATGTCTGCAGTCTCTGTCCATCTCCTGTACCATGATTACGGTCTCTTGTATCATGTCGGCAGTCTCTGGTCATCTCCTGTATTATGTCTGCAGTCTCTGACCATCTCCTGTATCATGTCTACAGTCTCTGACCGTCTCTTGTATCATGTCTACAGTCTCTGACCTTCTCCTATATTATGTCTGCAGTCTCTGACCATCTCCTGTATCATGTCTGCATTCTCTGACCATCTCCTGTATTATGTCTGCAGTCTCTGACCATCTCTTGTATCATGTCTGCAGTCTTTGACCATATTATGTCTAGGAGCTCTTTCTAACAGACAGCCCTCTCTGTGTGCATCAGAGACTCCCCTCCAGGTCTCATTAGTGTACTCTCTTCCTGTATTTTCTTTATTGTTAAGAGATCATGGGAGGATCCCAAGGTAACGAAGACTTCTAAGGGGAGCATCTCTGTGTTTGAGTCGTTGCCATAGAAACATTTGTAAAGGGGAGGAGTTGGTTAGATCTACTAACGTCCATAGGAACTGCAGTCTCTGACCATCTCCTGTACCATGCCTGCAGTCTCTGACCATCTCCTGTACCATGCCTGCAGTCTCTGACCATCTCCTGTACCATGCCTGCAGTCTCTGACCATCTCCTGCACCATGTCTGCAGTCTCTGACCATCTCCTGTATTATGTTTGCAGTCTCTGACCATCTCCTGTATTATGTCTACAGTCTCTGACCGTCTCTTGTATCATGTCTACAGTCTCTGACCTTCTTGTCCTTTGGGGTCTGTACTTGGGGGTCTGTACTAATAGAGGGGGGGTTTTCCTGGGGGGTCTGTACTAATGGAGGGGGGTTGTCCTGGGGGGGTCTGTACTAATGAAGGGGGGGGGTTTGTCCTGGGGGTCTGTACTAATGGAGGGGGTTTGTCCTGGGGGGTCTGTAGTAATGGAAGGGGTTTGTCCTGGGGGGGTCTGTAGTAATGGAGAGTGGTTTGTCCTGGGGGGGTCTGAACTAATGGAGGGGGTTTGTCCTGGGGGTCTGTCCTAATGGAGGGGGGCTGGTTTGTCCTGGGGGGGTCTACACCCAGGAAAGTACACCCAGGACTCCAGAGGGAGAGGGCAGTGCTGAGAGAACACCATCAGAGAGAGAACCCCGCTGCCCTGCGCCACCAGAGGGAAAGCCACAAAGCCTAGCACCATTGCTGGAGGAGAAAGGAATGGAGTCATTGCAAGAATACAGATAAGATCTACTAACGTCCATGGGAACTGCAGTCTCTGACCATCTCCTGTATTATATCTGCAGTCTCTGACCATCTCCTGTATCATGTCTGCAGTCTCTGACCATCTCCTGTACCATGTCTGCAGTCTCTGACCATCTCCTGTACCATGTCTGCAGTCTCTGACCATCTCCTGTACCATGTCTGCAGTCTCTGACCATCTCCTGTATTATGTCTGCAGTCTCTGACCATCTCCTGTATTATGTCTGCAGTCTCTAACCATCTCCTGCACCATGATTGCAGTCTCTGACCGTCTCTTGTATCATGTTGGCAGTCTCTGGTCATCGCCTGTATTATGTCTGCAGTCTCTGACCAGCTCCTGTATCATGTCTACAGTCTCTGACCGTCTCTTGTATCATGTCTGCATTCTCTGACCATCTCCTGTATTATGTCTGGAGTCTCTGACCATCTCCTGTGCCATGTCTACAGTCTCTGACTGTCTCTTGTATCATGTCTACAGTCTCTGACCTTCTCCTGTATTATGTCTGCAGTCTCTGACCATCTCCTGTACCATGTCTGCAGTCTCTGACCATCTCCTGTACCATGATTGCAGTCTCTGACCTCTCTTGTATCATGTCTGCATTCTCTGACCATCTCCTGTATTATGTCTGCAGTCTCTGACCATCTCCTGTATCATGTCTACAGTCTCTGACTGTCTCTTGTATCATGTCTACAGTCTCTGACCTTCTCCTATATTATGTCTGCAGTCTCTGACCAGCTCCTGTATCATGTCTGCAGTCTCTGACCATCCCCTGTATTATGTCTGCAGTCTCTGACCGTCTCTTGTGTCATGTCTGCATTCTCTGACAATCTCCTGTATCATGTCTACAGTCTCTGACTGTCTCTTGTATCATGTCTACAGTCTCTGACCTTCTCCTATACTATGTCTGCAGTCTCTGACCGTCTCTTGTATTATGTCTGCAGTCTCTGACCATCTCTTGTATCATGTCTGCAGTCTTTGACCGTATTATGTTTAGGAGCTCTTTCTAACAGACAGCCCTCTCTGTGTGCATCAGAGACTCCCCTCCAGGTCTCATTAGTGTACTCTCTTCCTGTATTTTCTTTATTGTTCAGAGATCATGGGAGGATCCCAAGGTAACAAAGACTTCTAAGGGGAGCATCTCTGTGTTTGAGTCATTGCCATAGAAACATTTGTAAAGGGGAGGAGTTGGTAAGATGACCACGCCCCTTTTGTGGGGGCGCCAGAAATATTTCTGCAACCAGGCGTCTGTGACCCTAGGATCGTCCCTGCTGTACTGTACAACTAAGAAAATAGGATTTTTGACTTGAGCAAAATGTATTTCTTGTAGAACACAGGTCCCTTCCCTCTGTTCTTTTGATCTTCCTATTGTCTGCTACAAAACCAAGGCTAACTAAGAGTGAGAGGCATTATATAAGATGTCTCTGCAGCCTTCTCTCTTGTCAGTGTCCAATCACCTGAAGGTAGCTTGCATGCAACCCAATGGTAATGACTACAAATCCTGTTCCGTACTGTACCCCAAGAAATTAAATTGGTGATAAGTTAAAAATACAATTTTTTATTTAATTTCTTAGGCCTGGCCATAATAAATAAATAAATTTGTATATAAAACCACTATATCATTGCCTTTCAAAGCATAAGGTAACAGCACCGAATGGAGGTTGTGAAGTATCATAACATAATAATGGGTGATTATAAATAATAATAGTTTTAGAAATATTTCTATAAAAATAGCGGATTGAGTGCAAATTATCCAATGTCCTCATAAAACTATACTATATTAATGGAAAGGATGTGCATTGCTTTTTTGATGTTGTTTGCAGTTTAGAAAAATTTCTACTGGTCTCACACCAAAGCATAGTTTAGTAAAATTATACTTAGTTCCATAGCTGTTTTTCCACACTGAACCAAAGTCTCTGATTAAACTATAACACCCTTCTTCATACCACAAGCAGCATTACTAAAGCCTGCTCCATGTCAGTACCACTTCAATTAATCAAGCTGGAATTCTATAAAACGTGATAAGGGCTTTTAAGTAACTACTATCCAACAAGAAAGTGTGCTCAGATAAGACTTTTTTGTTTCTGTTTTTAGTATCAAAGAAATAGCACAAACTGGTCTTTACACTCAGATCAAGTTCTGTCACTGTTTTAGTTTACTAACTCTGTAAAATAACGAGTACTCTACACCTGCAAATGAAGAGCTGAGGTATGTTGATATACTGTATAGGGCTCCAATTAGGACAAAAAACACAAGGAAATTATATATTGGGTATGTTGCACTTAAAAAAACAGAATTGAGGGCAACATGTAGTTCAAAGAGCTGCCTGAAGGATCTTCCATTGTAAGCTGGCATCAGACGAGGCCTGAACAACCACCTGGTAAATCATAGAATGTGTGAAGAGAAGACCAGAAGACATTCTTTCAAATCTGGCAAATACATTGAGGGAAAAAAGTAATTGACCCCCTGCTGATTTTGTACGTTTGCCCACTGACAAATAATTAGTCTATAATTTTAATGGTCTGTTTATTTTAACAGTGAGAGACAGAATAACAACATAAATATCCAGAAAAACGCTTTTCTCAAAAGTTATAAATTGATTTGCATCTTAATGAGTAAAATAAGTATTTGATCCCCTATCAATCAGCAAGATTTCTGGCTCCCAGGTGTCTTCTATACAGGTAACTCTTCTAAAGGAAGTGCTCCTAATCTCAGCTTGTTACCTGTATAAAGGACACCTATCCACAGAAGCAATCAATCATATTCCAATCTTTTCACCATGGCCAAGACCAAAGAGCTGTCCAAGGATGTCAGGGACAAGATTGTAGACCTACACAAGGCTGGAATAGGCTACAAGACTATCGTCAAGCAGCTATGTGAGAGGGTGACAACAGTTGGTCTGATTATTCGCAAATGGAAGCAACACAAAATAACTGTCAATCTCCCTTGGTCTAGGGCTCCATGCAAGATCTCACCACGTGGAGTTTAAATGATCATGAGAATGGTGAGGAATTGGCCCAGAACTACAAGGGAGAATCTTGTCAATGATTTCAAAGCAGCTGGGACCATAGTCACCAAGAAAACAATTGGTAACACACTATGCCATGAAAAACTGAAATCCTGCAGCACCTGCAAGGTCCCCTTCTCAAGAAAGCACATGTACAGGCCTGTCTGAAGTTTGCTAATGAACATCTGAATGATTCAGAGGAGAATTGGGTGAAAGTGTTGTGGTCAGATGAGACCAAAATGTTGCTCTTTGGCATCAACTCAACTCGCTGTGTTTGGAGGAGGGGGAATGCTGCCTATGACCCCAAGAACACCATCCCAACCATCAAACATGGAGGTGGAAACATTATGCTTTGGGGGTGCTTTGGTGCTAAGGGGGTAGGACAACTTTACCGCATCAAAGTGACAATGGACAGGGCCATGTACCATCAAATCTTGGGTGAGAACCTCCTTCCCTCAGCCAGGGTATTGAAAATGGGTCGTGGATGGATATTCCAGCATGAAAATGACCCAAAACACATGGCTAAGGCAACAAAGGAGTGGCTCAAGAAGAAGCATATTAAGGTCCTGGAGTGGCCTAGCCAGTCTCCAGACCTCAATCCCATAGAAAATGTGTGGAGGGATCTGTTAGGTTTGAGTTACCAAACGTCAGCCTTGAAACCTTAATGACTTGAAGAGGATCTGCAAAGAGGAGTGGGACAAAATCGCTCATGAGATGTGTACAAACCTGGTGGCCAACTACAAGAAATGTCTGACCTCTGATTACCAACAAGAGTTTTGCCACCAAGTACTAAGTCATGTTCGGCACATCACGGATCTTGTGGACAGATTACTGGGAGGGGCTGGGGAAGACCCGGCTGTCATGGTGCACGTTGGCACCAATGACAAAGTCAGAGGCATACTCAGAAACAAACAGGTGATAAAAAGAATACACTCTGCAGTCAAATATAATTGAAACAGACTGGAGGCAGAAATAGCCCCGTCTTTATAGATCTAGAGACAATTGCTAACACCAACAATGATGGGTGTGTTCCTCTGAATTCATGTAACATATGGCAAAAAAACAGGAGAAAAAGTGAATTCATCAATGAGGGACATGCAATGGTCAGATCATGTAAATGCTGTTTTTTGAAAAAAACTCACTTTAAACACCAATCCAAAAAAGATATACTGTAAAAACAGGTACCATCACCAATTTAAAAATGACAACTTGGTCATACACAGACGGCCACCTAACACAGCCAACCACTCACACTACGCAAGTAGACTCATGCATAATGATTAGATAAGGGTAGTTACAGAATAAATTGAATGTACTAATTTGCTGGAGTCCTTAAATTCCAAGGAAAAGCAGCAGCTAGTAGCATTGAGTGTTCCTTGGATGATAGGTGTTGTGGTGACAGACGTAGTAGGCCCAATGAGGATCTCTGGGGAACGGGAAACCCAGAGCAGGACACTGGGGCGGAAGAGGGGGGGGGAAAGGCCAGTGGAGTGGGAGCCAGGGACAGAGGGACCAGGGGCTGACTCAGCAGCAGCTAGGAAGCATTTCAGGAGTACACAGCTGTGTAATGAGAGTCTCTCTGAATCAGTAGGTGCTCACAGCACTGGAGGCCGAGATGTGGAGGAGCGGAAGATGAGGATGCAGGGGAGTACTACTGGTGAGTCCTGGACTGAGCTAAATGGCTTGCTGGGTGGACCGGGTATCGTGTGGTGGATACCAGGTGGTCATAAGAAATAACTGTCCCAAACTTGGGATAAAGACAAGTAAGATCTCACCCGGTGCTGGCTGCAGTCCACGTCAGGAGCAGGGAATGAAGTTCTCACCATCTCCCACTTGTCAGATGCTTGGTTGCATGGTGTTCCATCCTCCAGAGGGTCACCCACGGTACACATCCATTGGCGGTGTCATAGGGATAAAAATAGGAGAGGGTAGTCCCGGTTGAATGCAGCGGGCAAAGCCGAATCTCCTCACACCGTCAGTTCCCCTCGTTCCGTTTCCGCGAGCTGATTCAAGCGGCCACAATGATCCTGGGCCAATGGTGTCAGGGCTGGTAGGCGGGTCTGCTAGTCTGCAGGAGCGCTATGAGCAGCGTGATGGCGTCATGCTGACGCGTTTCATCCGTGACTCGGATTTCATCAGAGCATGCGCAGTAGCAGAATTCATCGTCTTATAAAGCATCTTTTGCTTCGTTCTTGCCCTAATTCTTCTTTCTCCTCCTTCACTTTTTCTCCCATTTGGGTTTCTATATCTGGTGCTACTGTCTTATTTAACTTTCTCTCTTGGATGTACGTACTCACGGACCCGCCCTACTACTTGTGTGCTTTTAATCTCCTGTTTACGTGTGTGGCTGTCAGTGATTAATGCCGTAGCCTTGACAACAAGACGCTGAAGCCCTTATGTGGTTCTGTCTTGATGCTTTATAAGACGATGAATTCTGCTACTGCGCATGCTCTGATGAAATCCGAGTCACGGATGAAACGCGTCAGCATGACGCCATCACGCTGCTCATAGCGCTCCTGCAGACTAGCAGACCCGCCTACCAGCCCTGACACCATTGGCCCAGGATCATTGTGGCCGCTTGAATCAGCTCGCGGAAATGGAACGAGGGGAACTGACGGTGTGAGGAGATTCGGCTTTGCCCGCTGCATTCTCCCGGGACTACCCTCTCCTATTTTTATCCCTATGACACCGCCAATGGATGTGTACCGTGGATGACCCTCCGGAGGATGGAACACCATGCAACCAAGCATCTGACAAGTGGGAGATGGTGAGAACTTCATTCCCTGCTCCTGACGTGGACTGCAGCCAGCACCGGGTGAGATCTTACCTGTCTTTATCCCAAGTTTGGGACAGTTATTTCTTATGACCACCTGGTATCCACCACACGATACCCGGTCCACCCAGCGAGCCATTTAGCTCAGTCCAGGACTCACCAGTAGTACTCCCCTGCACCCTGCATCCTCATCTTCCGCTCCTCCACATCTCGTCCTCCAGTGCTGTGAGCCACTACTGATTCAGAGAGACTCTCATTACACAGCTGTGTACTACTGAAATGCTTCCTAGCTGCTGCTGAGTCAGCCCCTGGTCCCCTCTTCCTCCCCAGTGTCCTGCTCTGGGTTTCCCGTTCCCCAGAGATCCTCATTGGGCCTACTACGTCTGTCACCACAACACCTATCATCCAAGGAACACTCAATGCTACTAGCTGCTGCTTTTCCTTGGAATTTAAGGACTCCAGCAAATCAGTACATTCAATTTATTCTGTAACTACCCTTATCTAATCATTATGCATGAGTCTACTTGCGTGGTGTGAGTGGTTGGCTGTTTTAGGTGGCCATCTGCGTCTGTGTATGACCAAGTTGTCATTTTTAAATTGGTGATGGTACCTGTTTTTACAGTATATCTTTTTTGGATTGGTGTTTAAAGTGAGTTTTTTTCAATAAACAGCATTTACATGATCTGACCATTGCATGTCCCTCATTGACGAATTCACTTTTTCTCCTGTTTTTTTGACAAAGTCAGAGGCAGATGGAGTGTCCTAAAGAACGATTTTAGGGACTTAGGAGCTAAATTGAGGAAAAGGACCTCCAAGGTAGTATTCTCAGGAATACTACTGGTACATCGAGCCACACCAGAAAGGCAGAGGGAGATTAGGGAAGTTAACAAGTGGCTGAAGAGCTGGTGTAGTAAGGAGGGGTTTGGGTTCCTGGAGGAGTGGGCCGACTTCTCAGTCGGTAACCGGTACTATAGAAGGGACGGACTGCACCTAAATGAGTGTGCAGATCTGCTGGGAATGAAGATGGCCAAAAAGTTAGAGGGGTTTTTAAACTAGGCGCTGGGGGGGAGGGTCCAGAGACAGAGATAGCCAGCGCGAAACCAAAGCACAAAAACACAAGGTGAGTATAGTAGCAAGTCCTAGTTGCAATCTTGAAACACCCAATACGAGGACAATATGCGACCGGTCTAAACTATGTGGCATGTTCACCAATGCCAGGAGCATGGCGGACAAGATGGGTGAACTAGAGATACTGTTGTACAAGGAGGATTTGGATTTTGTGGGAATTTCAGAGACCTGGTTCAACAGCTCTCATGATTGGCTGGCAAACATTCAAGGGTATACCCTATACCGCAAGGATAGAGAGGGTAAAAAAGGGGGAGGGGTATGCCTATATATCAAGAATAATGTACAAGCGAATGTGAGAGATGACATCACTGAGGGAGCTAGAGAGGAGGTGGAATCCTTATGGGTAGAGCTCCAAAGGGATGAAGCTAAGGGGAAAATACTGGGAGTATGCTATAGGCCCCCTAACCTGAGGGAGGAAGTGGAGACGGATCTCCTATCACAAATTGGATTAGCAGCAAGGATGGGAAGTGTTATCATAATGGGGGATTTTAATTATCCAGACATAGACTGGGCGGAGGGAACCGCGCATTCATTTAAGGCTCGCCAGTTCCTTAATGTCTTGCAGGACAATTTTATGGGTCAGATGGTAGACGCACCTAATAGAAATAAAACATTACTGGATCTACTGATTACCAACAATACAGACCTGATCACGGATGTGGAAATACAGGGCAATTTAGGTAACAGCGATCACAGGTCAATTAGTTTCAGTATAAATCACACAAATAGGAAACATGAAGGGAACACAAAGACACTGAATTTCAAAAGAGCCAATTTCCCTAAACTACAAACCTTGCTAAAAGGCATAAATTGGGATAAAATATTAAGAACAAAGAATACGGAGGAGAGATGGGTTTGCTTTAAGAGCATATTAAATAAGGGCATTAGCCAATGTATCCCATTGGGTAATAAATTTAAAAGAGCGAACAAAAATCCTGGATGGCTTAACTCCAATGTAAAAATGCATATAAAAGCAAAGGAGAAGGCCTTCAAAAAATACAAGGTTGAGGGATCATCCTCAGCATTCAGACTTTATAAAGAATGCAACAAGAAATGTAAGGGTGCAATTAGGACGGCTAAGATAGAACATGAACGACACATAGCGGAGGAGAGCAAAAAAAATCCCAAGAAATTCTTTAAGTATGTAAACAATAAAAAAGGGAGGACAGACCATATTGGCCCCATAAAGAATGAGGAAGGACATCTGGTTACAAAGGATGGGGAGATGGCGAAGGTATTGAATTTATTCTTCTCCTCAGTCTTCACGAGTGAATCGGGGGGCTTCAGTAACCAAAACTGCAGTGTTTATCCTCATGACACAACACAGGAAGCACCTCCATGGTTAACAGAGGACAGAATTAAAATTAGACTTGAGAAACTTAACATTAATAAATCACCGGGACCAGATGGCTTGCATCCGAGGGTACTTAGGGAACTCAGTCAAGTGATTGCCAGACTGTTGTTCCTAATTTTTACAGACAGTCTATTGACTGGAATGGTACCAGCTGATTGGAGAAAAGCCAATGTAGCACCAATATTTAAAAAGGGCCCAAAATACATCCCTGGGAATTACAGACCAGTTAGCCTAACATCAATTGTATGTAAACTCTTGGAGGGGATGATAAGGGACTATATACAAGATTTTAGTAATAAGAACGATATCATTAGCAGTAATCAGCATGGATTCATGAAGAATCGTTCTTGCCAAACCAATCTATTAACCTTCTATGAGGAGGTGAGTTGCCATCTAGATAAAGGAAGGCCCGTAGACGTGGTGTATCTGGATTTTGCAAAAGCATTTGACACAGTTCCCCATAAACGTTTACTGTACAAAATAAGGTCTGTTGGCATGGACCATAGGGTGAGTACATGGATTGAAAACTGGCTACAAGGGCGAGTTCAGAGGGTGGTGATAAATGGGGAGTACTCAGAATGGTCAGGGGTAGGTAGTGGGGTTCCCCAGGGTTCTGTGCTGGGACCAATCCTATTTAATTTGTTTATAAACGACCTGGAGGATGGGATAAACAGTTCAATCTCTGTATTTGCAGACGATACTAAGCTAAGCAGGGCAATAACTTCTCCGCAGGATGTGGAAACCTTGCAAAAAGACCTGAACAAATTAATGGGGTGGGTGACTACATAGCAAATGAGGTTTAATGTAGAAAAATGTAAAATCATGCATTTGGGTGGCAAAAATATTAATGCAATCTATAGACTGGGGGAATCTAGGATGGAAAATGACCTGGGGGTCCTAGTAGATGATAGGCTCAGCAATGGCTGCAATGCCAAGCTGCTGCTAATAAAGCAAACAGAATATTGGCATGCATTAAAAGGGGGATCAACGCAAGAGATAAAACGATAATGCTCCCACTCTACAAGGCTCTGGTCCGGCCGCACCTGGAGTATGCTGTCCAGTTCTGGGCACCAGTCCTCAGGAAGGATGTACTGGAAATGGAGCGAGTACAAAGAAGGGCAACAAAGCTAATAAAGGGTCTGGAGGATCTTAGTTATGAGGAAAGGTTACGAGCACTGAACTTATTCTCTCTGGAGAAGAGACGCTTGAGAGGGGATATGATTTCAATTTACAAATACTATACTGGTGACACCACAATAGGGATAAAACTTTTTCGCAGAAGAGAGTTTAATAAGACTCGTGGCCACTCATTACAATTAGAAGAAAAGAGGTTTAACCTTAAACTACGTAGAGGGTTCTTTACTGTAAGAGCGGCAAGGATGTGGAATTCCCTTCCACAGGCGGTGGTCTCAGCGGGGAGCATTGATAGCTTCAAGAAACTATTAATCACCTGAATGACCGCAACATACAGGAATATGTAATGTAATACTGACACATAATCACACACATAGGTTGGACTTGATGGACTTGTGTCTTTTTATAACCTCACCTACTATGTAACTATGTTTTGCGAAGGGGTCAAATACGTATTTCAGTCATTAAAATGCAAATCAATTGATAACTTTTTTGAAATGTTTTTTTCTGGATTTTTTTGCTGTTATTCTGTCTCTTACTGTTTAACCACTTACCCACTGGGCACTTAAACCCCCTTCATACCCAGACCAATTTTCAGCTTTCAATGCTCTCACATTTTGAATGACCATTACTCAGTCATGCAACACTGTAGAAATAGGTGTCTGCTGCGCTAAATAACACTAAAACTGAAAAAAATAATAAAAAGAACAAGCAGCCAGCACAATATTGCTGAACAACAATTTAAAATATATAGAATAGGTGCACCGCTAAGAAATGTCCATAAACCCCTCTGATCATCAATAGTAAATGATAATGGTATACTCCATAGGGTATAGCAGAAAAGTGTATAAGAGAGGATCACCACCACCAGCACCCAGACACACTGCCTCTTATCCTCCTCTTTGGACCCATGTTACAGGGGTCAAATAAGCATTGCATAGAAGAGGAAAATCTCAATCAGCCATAAACGACCAGACACCAGCAGATATAGCAGACTGGAAGCAGGATGGATAACAATCTCCACACTCGATCCCTGTTTACACAACGTTGAATCCATGTACATAGTTTGGCCCATGTAATAGAAGTAAATGCGCCTCATAGTGCAGTAAGCTTTATAAAATATTTTAATTTGTAAAAAACGCTATATTGCACTCACATGCTCTAGTTGAAAAACAGGCACTGAATAATGGCTTAAACCGCCAGCAAGATGGCCACCGCATCCTGGCATACACTCTCATCATGTTGTGTCACAAGCTCCTCCCGTTTCATCATATGTTGACGTCATCAGGGGCGTGGCTTAACATACATATAGGTGCATTATATAGGTGGGGCATCAAGATCAGGGTGGAAATTGAATGCATTCTCAGGGTCCCCCCCCATAGGGCAGCACCCTCTGGCAGGTCCAGGGGGAGGGGTGGACATCCATCCCACCCCAATGGGATTCCTTTTGGGAACTGACAATAGGTTTGATTGTCTGGGTAATGATCAGAGTGTAGGTGACAGATATATTACCGAGCATCCATCTGACTGGCATCAGGAATGGGAATGAGGTAGAAACTATTCTCCTGGTTATTACAATGGAGACACACAGTGGCCACAACATAGGTACCCTTCAGGACACAGAATTCCTGGTAGAGGAGGTTAGAATTATGGCTATCCCAACACCAATAATTTTTTTCCTAGGGGGCCACAAAATATAAAAAGGGTAATAGACCCAAAAGAGGCTCGGGGGGGGGGGGGGGGAGGGGAGTCCGCTGAAAAAAGAAGGCCGGTTTAAGGGATTCTGGTTTGTTTAATTTGAGCACAGCAGTGATTTCTGATGAAGAGAAATACGTGCTCAACCATGGTCTCAAGTTTGTTCCTCCTCGATTATTGAACAAGTTTGAGACCTTTATTGACATCCAGAAATTTGTCAGTAAAATTCATATCAAAAGATACTTAAATACCAATCCTTTTTGTTTGGGAAGAGGGGGTCCCTCTGGGATTAAAAACACTTCTTTGACTAATGCCTCTGTTTTTATTCCTCCTGGCCATTTGGCTCCAACTGTTTCTGTATTCAAGTATTTGGTTACCAAAGACCTTGAGTGATTACAACTTAGGAGGAATAGAGGTGACTATATGTTTAGGAAAGGGCTTCAAACCTTGAAATCCTGTAAAAATATAGTGGTACGCTCAGCCGACAAAGGGGGAGGGATCATGATATTGGATGTAGAGGCTTACAAGGGAGAAATGCTTCGTCTTCTTTCAGATAGGGACACCTATGTCACTCTAGCTGGAAACCCCTCCATAAAGTTTATAAAGGAACTTGTATCTCTTGTGGAGGATGGTTTCCAGAGGATGATTTTATCCAAAAAGGGAAGCTCTTTTGGTTCCGGTAGCCCCTAGGGTACTGGTTATATACTTCCAAAGGTGCACAAGGATCCGGTACACCCCCCTGGGAGACCGATCATTAGTGGCATCGATTTGGTTACTTCCAGGGTGGGTAAGTACATTGATCATTTTCTGCAATCGCTAGTGGTTAAAACACCTTCCTTCCTGCGGGATTCCATGCAAGTTATTAACCTGCTTAAAGATGTTGAGTGGAAAGATGGCTACATTTTCGCCACTGCAGATGTGTCATCCTTATACACTATCATCTCACACCAGCATGGTCGGGAAGCGGTTGAGCATTTTTTTGAATTAGGATGATCTCACTGCTGTTCCGCTTGAGTTTATTCTGGCATTGCTTGATTATGACATGAGCCATAATTTCTTCTGGTTTGGGGGCTCCTATTACCTGCAGAATAGAGGTGTGGCCATGGGGGCCAAGTTTCTGCCCAACATGGCCAGCCTTTTTATGGCTAAATGGGAGGATGACGTCATCTACAGTAGACCTAGACCAGTGTTGGTTCTGTGGAAAAGTTATATAGATGACGTCCTCCTCATATGGGATGCGGACCAGTCTTCCCTTGATGGATTTATGATGGATCTTAACAACAATGATAGAGGTATCAGGCTCCAACATGAGTTCAGTGGTGTTGAGGTTCATTTCCTTGACCTGAGAATAAGGGTGGTGGAGGGATCGATTATTACCTTAACTTACTTTAAGGAGACTGAACGGATTTAGGAGTATTGACAGCTGCCACCATTGAGCCTGGCTCAGATCCGTTCCAATTAGTCAATTTTTGAGGCTCAAACGAAACTGCACTAATTGTGATGATTTTCTGAGAGAAGCCTCTGCCCTTAGGGAAAGGTTTTTGGAAAAAGGTTATGCCCCTTGTGAGTTGGATCAGGCACTTTTATGTGCTAATGAGAAGGATAGAAAGTAATTGTTAGTCCTAGAACCCAGTGAGGCCTTTCGGAATGCATTTTTTACTACTTATTCTACTCAACAATATACTATTAAACAAATTATATGCAAACATTGGAATGTGTTACGGAATGACAGGGTTCTAGGACCAGTTCTCCCAGAGCGTCCTATGGTGGTGTACAGAGGGGCCCCCCCTTTAAGGCTCCAAGTAGCACCTAACGTTATAGATCCCCCTAAGAGGGTTTTTTTCATAACATAGGGGGTTTCTTTCCCTGTAGGAAGTGCTCTGTCTCTAAATCCAATTCTACTTGAGAGGTTTTTCCCATCAAACCATTCACCACTTGTACTACCAAGCATGTAGTCTATCTCATTAGGTGTCCATGTGGGCTGGAATATATAGGGCGGATGGTCCGTATGCTGCAAGTCCGGCTGAAGGAATAGATTGCGAATATTAAAAATGGCTTCCCCAAGCACAGCCTCTCCAAACATTAAGATCTTTGTCATAATCGAGACCCCAAGGGAACTTTGTTGCCGGGGGTTGACAAATTTGCGGGTAATTGGACAGGCAGTCACATGACTAGGGGTGTGTCCAGGCTTGAAACCGAGTGGATCTATAAGCCAATGACCTATAGTCCATTCGGTTTGAACGTAGAGTGGGATGTGAATGCATTCATTAGTAATGCATAGGGTTTCCTCATCATGGTTTTAAAATGTTTAATTTTGTTTATTTTGGTGGTGGTACTGTTTCTGCTGTTTTTTCCTTTATTGTGGGTTGCTTCTCCCTAGATTTAAATTTTAAATTATTGTATTCTTGAATGATATTCACAGAATCTGTTTATGTATCATACATGTACTAATTGCAATGTAATTTGCTGTTTTTTACTTGTAATTTGGCCTTAGCTCACAAGATGGCGCTGTCTTCTGGCATATTGTTTCTAATACTGTTTTGTTTTAATTATTACTGTTCCCAAACCGGTGGGGGGGGACCCCGAGAACGCATTAAATTTCCACCCTGATCTTGATGTCCTGCCTATATAATGCACCTCTATGTACGCTAAGCCACGGCCCCGACGACGTCAACGTATGATGAAACGCGTGGGTGGAGCTTGTGACGTAACGCGACAAGAGTGTATGCTGGGATGCAGCGGCCATCTTGCTTGCAGTTTAAGCCATTATTCAGTGCCTGTTTTTCACCTAGAGCATGTAAGTGCAATATAGCATTTTTTACAAATAAGATATTTTATAAAGCTTACTGCACTATGAGGCGCATTTACTTCTATTACATGGGCCAAACTGTGTACATGGATTCAACGTTGTGAAAACGGGGATCAAGTGTGGAGAGTGTTATCCATCCTGCTATATCTGCTGGTGTCTGGTCGTTTATGGCTGATTGAGGTTTTCCTCTTCTATGTAATGCTTATTTGACCCCTGTAACAAGGGTCCAAAGAGGAGGATCACATGCAACACTGTACCCATATGAAATTTTTGTCCTTTTTTTCACACAAATAGAGCTTTCTTTTGTTGGTACTTGATCACCTCTTGTTTTTTTTATTTTTTGTGCTATATATGAAAAAAAGACCGAAAATTTTGTAAAAAAATGCATTTTTCTTTGTTTCTGTTATAATTTTTTGCAAATTAGTAATTTTTCATAAATTTTGGCTAAAATGTATACTGCTACATATCTTTGGTAAAAATAACCCAAATCCATGTATATTACTTGGTCTTTGTGAAAGTTATAGAGTCTACAATCTATGGTGCCAATCAGTGAAAACACCTAATGCACTGACGACATTAGGTGTCTCATTTCTTGAGACCCTAACAAGCCAGGAAAGTACAAAACCCCCAAATGACCCCTTTTTGGAAAATAGACATTCCAAAGTATTTAGTAAGAGGCATGGTGAGTTTTTTGAAGTTGTAATTATTTCCCACAATTCTTTGCAAAATGAAGATTTTTCTTTTCTTTTTTTCTTCACAAAATTGTCATATTAACTGGTTATTTCTCACACACAGCATGTACATACCACACATTGCACCCCAAAACACATTCTACTATTCCTCCTGAGTATAGTGATACCACATGTGCGAGACTTTTACACAGCCTGGCCACATACAGAGGCCCAACATGCAGGGAGCACCGTCAGGTCTTCTAGGGACACAAATTAGAGATATAATTTCTTGACTACCTCTTGCACTTTTGAAGGCCCTGGAGCACCAGGACAATGAAAATGCCCAAAAAATGACCCCATTTAGAAAAGCAAACACCCCAACGTATATTCTATGAGGCATAATGAGTCTTTTGAACATGTCATTTTTTTTCTACAAGTTTTTGGAAAATGTGGAAAGAAAATGAAAACACATTTTTTTTTAACACAAAATTGTCCATTTATACAATATTTCTAACACATAGCATGTACATAGCAAAAATTACACCCCAAAACATATTCTGCTACTCCTCCCAAGTATAACGATACCACGTGTGAGAATTTTACCGTCTGACCACATACAGAGGCCCAACATGCATGGAGCACCATCAGGTGTTCTAGGGGCACACATTTCAAATCTAATTTGACTACCTATTACACTTTTGTGAGGCACTGTAGTAGCACTGATGGGCACTGTAGTGGATGTGGCACAGATGAGAACTGATGTGGCATGGATAAGCCGTGGATGGGGATGGCTGAGCTATGAATGTGGTTGGATGAGCCGTAGATGGATGAGCCATGGATGGGGATGGATGAGCATGGGTGGGAATAGCCAAGCATGGATGGGATGTCTGAGCATGGATGGATGGCTGGCTGAGTATGGATGGGATAGATGGTATGGCTGAGGATGGATGAGTATGGATGGCATGGCTGAGTATGGATGGATGGCTGAGTATGGATGGATGGCTGAGTATGGATGGCATGGCTGAGCATGGATGGATGGCTGTGAGTAAGGATGAGATGGCTGAGTATGGAAGGATGGATGAGGCTGGAATGGGCATAAAGCAGCGCTGTGGGCACTACAGATCCAGCCCACAGAGCTGTTGAACCCGATCTCTCCCCCTCTCCTCTCACACTGTACCGATCAGTACGGAGAGGGGAGAGATGAATCGGGCATGCGCCTGTTTGTGTACAAGTGATCGCTCCGTCATTTGATGGAGCGATTACGCGGTAAAGGGCCGCTGCCATCGGCCCTATACCGTGATCCTTGATGGACCCGTCGGTCACGGATATTTCCTGGTGCGCACAGGAGCACGATTCTGGGAGAACATTATAGTACGCCCTCCCAGAGTTATCTGACCACCCTGCAGCCATTTTTCAGCTATGGGTGATCGGCAAGTGGTTAAATAAACCTACCATTAAAATTATAGACTGATCATTTCTTTGTCAGTGGGCAAATGCACACAATCAGCAGGGGATCAAATACTTTTTTCCCTCACTGTAGTTGCCTAATGCTGCAAAGCCCAAGATGCTCACGCAAACCTAGTAGTAGATTGCACCTTGGCAGGAAAAGGTGGAACCTTGTCCATAAGACCATAAACTTGTACTTTATGATGATCCATCTGAGCCACTGTCAAATGATGGAGCCAGAAGCTAGTTCCCCTTTATGGGTACCATCAGGAATGGCAAAAAGTGTCAGTCTTTCTAACAGCAGTGGCTGAGAGGTAAAAACCTCATAGAATGAACTACATCCAAGCAGTGAATGTAAGTTTCCTTTTGATGTACTGGGCTGGACAGAGTTGAAAAAGCGATGTCCTGGTTGAGGTAAAAGGCCGAAACCACCCTTGTAAAGAAAGTACACTCTAGGCCTCAATACTAAAATTTGTCTTGTGTAGGACTAAGTAGTGTTTTAGACAGGACAGGACTGCCAGCTTAGACCCCTGCCTTTAAGAGGTGATAGCAACAAAGAAAGCAATGAGAGTAGAAAGGTCAATGGGTTCCTAAGACAGCTTTTGGAGGGCCACATGAATACCAATCACACCTATTAATGGATGCAGCAGTAGCGGCTGGTGCTCAATTCTCTTGGGGAGGCAGCCCCTCCATAATGTTTGAGCCTCTGTTGGATACATGGCGACTTCAGCAATTGTCCCATTACCTTAACAGGTTACTTTATCGAAAATTTATGTACAAAATCAGGTACTTAAACTCATGAAGTCTTCATTGTATATAAAATGTTACTCAAACTGGCTCAGTCTTTAGTCACCCCGTTTCATTGAAAATGGGAAAGGGACTTGGGTGTTACCCTGTCCCCAGAACAGAGAAAGCACGTGCTGTATTTTGCTCACTATTCACTACTCATCCTTTACGTGCAAATACCAGGAGCTGGGATACAAAATACTCGCCCACTGGTATAAGGTTCCCACATTGTTATGGAAAATATATCCCAACACCTTGAATGTTTGGTAGAGAGGTAGGGAAGAGCAGGGTGCCATCCTCCATATTTTCTGGGCATGCAAAAAGCTGGATAACTTCTGGTCTCATGCCGATTTATCTATGAATGCTGCTAGGGCGTGTAACCCAGCACTCTGGAAGCAGGAGTCTCCTTCCACGCTCTCACAATGGTTTGCGAAAATAGCTGACATTCAGTGATGGAACTTTCACGGTTGCAGCAGTGGCACTTGTGACTGGGCCCTGCTGTTCTGCCACTGTGGGGGGGCCGCCAAGACCCGGCAATTTCCCCTGCACCTCTTGCTGTACGTTTAGAATGCAGTGGGGGGTGGGAGTCGACGATCGGCAGCTCTATGTTGCCCGTGGTTGGCAGGATCTCCCTGGGGCTTGTAATTCTCTTCCCAAGTGTCAAGTGTCAGTGTATGCAGTGGAGAGGGGAAGGGCAGGATATGGGTTGGCTAGCATGTCTCTGGTTGATTGTTTTGTCATGATCTACAAACTCTCCCAATGGTACTACTCTCACTGCTGGGTATCTATCTATCTATCTATCTATCTATCTATCTATCTATCCTCTGGTTTTGTCTGGTGATGGGCTTGCTGTACTGGCCTGCCTGCATCCATGTCTGTTCTTGTTTGAAAAAAACACCTACCTGCCAGCATTAAAAAAAATATATATGCTGCTAGGGCGTGTAACCCAGCACTCTGGAAGCAGGAGTCTCCTTCCACGCTCTCACAATGGTTTGTGAAAATAGCCGACATTCAGTGATGGAACTTTCACGGTTGCAGCAGTGGCACTTGAAACTGGGCCCTGCTGTTCTGCCGCTGCTTTAATAGCCAAGCCATTAAACCCAGTAACAAAAGTGTTAAAGGATATAATGGTTTTGTACAGATTTACTTAATAGTGTACTTTATTATAGTCACAATTATAAAATAATTAAAATATTTTTAGATGCTTTTTAGTCAAATAAATATAAATATTACAAATGATTATTATCTAGTCTGCTATCCAACCAGTAAGTGGAGCTCTCAGCTCATTTTCATATTCCCTCAGATTTAAAAATGTGAATAACTCATCACACTGATTTGTCATTTATTAAACAATGCAGGCTTTATGGCAAGAAGATACTTCAGTGCTATCTCTTTAGATTGCCTATAGTGCTCTGGGAATCCCTTGTCCTTTATCAGATATCAAAGTATGTGTGTGTATATAAAGCACAGTTACTGTATAAAACATCAGTTTCATTTTTCGGGGGCATACACTACTATTGATTATAACAGAACAGACCCAATAAGAGTTAGGTACCAAGTTACCTTTAATGAAAGTTCAAAGCTCCTAATAGATTAAAGCAATACAACCTGAATTTCAATGCATTTAAGCAGTAATAATTTGCACAGTGCAGTGTCTTGTGGTGCCATTCATTTTGAATGACACACCAAAGCACCATGATAGTGCAACACAGTGCACCTGCATTTTAGATGTGAACCGTCTATGCAACTTTAGTGTGCAGCATTGGGAAAATTGTTGCATGTCCAGTTGTGAATTGTAGTGTGTTGGCAGCCTGTTTAAAGTCAATAGGTTGCCATAACACAGCATGCTAATGCATGTTAATGCATCTGTGTTACCACTACACACTAGCGTGAACAGACCCTTACTCTGTTTAGCTTCACATGTGCATTTTCCCTCTGTAGCCAGGAGCTGGCTATTATGCCTGCATTTCAGGGACAGTGGAGTTGTTTCCCACTAGTGTTGGCTTGGACTCTCTGTGTCATTTCCTTTTAGACAAAACATAGAGCAGAGCAAAGCATCGTGGGATGTGTAGTTCCGAATGCTGAAGCTTTAATTCCAGAAGGACTGGCACTGCAGCTCTATGTCAGTGTGAGCTGCTGCCGAGTTGTGGCCTGCACAGCGGAGAGAGGTACAGCTGCATCCAGAGGGGGCCTCTGCGGAGAGCATCATTTCTCATCTCCAGCGGACTGGAGACTGTTCCAGATCCTCCAGTGATGCCTGCACCTCAGATCTGGGTAGGCCGCGGTGTGGTGTAATGGGGTAGGACGCCATTCCCAGAGCCAGGATTCAGAGGGAGTTCCTGAGTCTTTATCATCACCTGTATCACTGCCAGCAGCTAACTCTAACCAGTGTGGTGAGCAGGCATTTGCCCATTTAGACACTGCATATAGACATCCCTATTGAACCCAGCTTTCTGGTACTTGTGGTGCCACTGGAAGTTAGTTCACATACTCTAACGAACACTGTATGCAGATATCTATATCCTGTTCACATCTTTACCATCAGCAATCTCATTGGATACAATAAGATTCCAGCCATATAGGAAAAGTGTGCAGTAAAAGAAATATACCCCACGTATCAGTCAAATTTGCTATACCCCATCATCAAGGATTACTCTTCTAAATACTTCAAAGCTAGTTGAAGAATTGCCGAATTCCAAGGAGTAACACTTTAACCATTTTATCCTCTCTTTATTCGCTCGAGTGACTAAAGTTGTTTTTTAGCACAAAGGGTCTGCTCTCACATTCTCTGGAACTCTATTTAAAAGAAGCCAGACAATTTACCCACACTAGTTTGCATAATGTTTGTCATGTGGTACTGATGTTAATCACCTGTGAGTTGAGTAAACAGAAGGGAGTGAACCTAACATAGCAAATTAAGTGTCACTTCCCTAGCCTTCCACTGACCTGTTCTCATAGGTTACTGTGACAGAAACAGAGTCTGGCACAATTTGGGTCATTTTGTATGCTTTGCATTTCTCTTTATTACCAAAAGGTTATCAATTGCGAAAAGTATTCATAAACAGTACAATATTGTTCAGATAAAAATACCTTTGCGATTTACAGTGTTATGTTTTACACTTTTGTGTGTCCCTTTTACCACAGTAAACAATGTTGAACTGTTTCACTGGTATTGTGTAAGTTTCTTATTATTGGTGACAGTTGGTAAAAATGACTGAACCCAGGGTGTCAGAGGTGACTGAGGCTTTGCAGAGTTGGGGCAACCAGTGGGGTATAGATTCTATCAGCAGACGTAACGAGGGTAGAGCTACACCACAAATGTCTAAAGTTCTGTGCTGGCCCTCCACTTAGGGGGCTATTTATATGTATATAAAAAAAAATTGCATAGCTATTCATCAAGCGAAACTGCATGTACATTTGTTTTGTGGGAAGCAACCATCTGTTGTGAGAATGGGGCAAAATCAAATGCTGTTAGGCCATTTTCTTATCTGTGTGATAGAGAACGGTGCTCACTGGTGGCATGTGTAAAAGGAAACACTGTTGCATGATACTTTTGTAATAAACAATCTGTTGTCAATGGCTTAACCCGTGACTGTGCTTGGCATGCAATCCAGTGTCTCTGGTTGTAATAAATAAAAGAACGAGATCTATTGGAGTTAGAGAAAGCTAATTTGGGGAGAAGACATCTACATTTTTACAGTAGTCTTCTTCCTCTCTTGAAGGAAAAAGAAATAAAAAACTTATACTCAAAAAGTGTTGCTAACCTGAACTGTACACAGCAAAGTCAAACCTGTCTCCATACCAACTAATCTTAACAACAATAATGAGTTTGATCAACTTAAACTGCATATATCGTGTCAAGAGAAGGCAGAAAAGAAGATAAGGAGAAATGGAGAAAAGGAAGGAAAAGGAAGAAAAAGGAAGGGGGATGCCTAAGTGAAAACTGTTGGGAAACAGGGAGGGTTGTTCTGTCTGACCCGGCTCCCAGAGTCTCTGCATAACCCCAGTTTGAACAGGTGACTGTAGGTATCTAACCCAGGATTCAAACTTGTTTGTCCCTTTAAATGCTAGCCATTTTTTCATGGTGCATACTCCAAGATCATTTGTTTTTGGTGATAGCCTAGTTATCCAGGCTCAAGCAATAGACTCCCGCCCACCTCTACACTCCCCTTGTCAATATGCATTTTCTCCTGTTTATTTCTAACACTGAACTTCTGCTATGATCTCTAACATCCAGTGAAAAGAGAGGAAAGTAACCACATGACTTCAGCATGCCAAATCATGCTGAGGTGTGGAACAGCCAATCCATGCAGAGCTGCTGAAGAAAGGAGTGGGGGAGGGAATTAAAAAATAATGCCTGTGTCTTAGGCTGTCATTCACAGCAAGAGGTAGTATTTGACAAAGTTTTTCTCAGTTTGTCAAGATTTTTCTCACTGAACAATAAAAGAGGATTGCTCACAGATGGATTAACTCTGTGTGGCAAGACTGGGCTCAAATGATAGGAAATCTTATACTCTACAGTATGATATAAAAAAAAATATTCGGGTTTACATCCACTTTAAGAGAATTCAGAAAATGGGTTATTTGGCAGAGATGGAACAACTCAGATGCCGGCATCTCTACAGTTTAGAGAAACTACTCAGTGGATTTGACTCCTCTGTCATCTACGAAAATGTCCTATCCTACACAGGCCTTAGTTGATCCACCAACAGAATTAATGTAGGGACTGACCCGGAGGGAAGAGTTGATTGTTAAAGAGGGTGCTGCAGGCATGTGTGGAGATTTGAGAGGATGCATTTTGCAGACCGTGTCCCAAAGATGTAAGGAATGCGATAATGAGGGGCTCAAAATTGATCTGCGATCCTTAGGGGGCAGCCACAGAAGGAGGTCAGTCGTATGTAGAGCGCCGGCCTGAGCCTCAACTGTAACCCAGTTTGGTCTGTAAGTTTTGGAAAAAATTTGAATTAGCTGGATTAGTTGAGCTGCCTTATAGAATCTCTGGAGATGAGGGACTCCCAGGCCCCCAAGTGACCTAGAAACGTACAGGGTTGAATGAACAACTAAACATTTGCCAGAGCTCCAAAAAAATGTAAAGATTAACGATTTTCCTGAAGTTTATTCATATAAAAGGGATGGTATCAATATTGGCATTGAAAAAAAAGTAGTACAAAATTCTGGTTAGTATAGTAATTTTGGTTACCGCTATCCTGCCCATCCAGAGTGTTACAATTTTTCAGTTTAGTTTTCTATAGCAGAGTAATGAGGGATATAGTTGGCTCTATGTAATGACGATACATTCAAGGTAAGTTGTATACCAAAGTATGCGAGAGTCTGTTTACACTATTTGAAAGAAAAGGAGGCCATAATAGATGCTCATCTTATGGATTTCATCGATGCTAAAGAATGTTCAGGGTGGATCTTATAGCTACTGCCAACGCTTCTATAGCGATAATGAGTAACAGCGGCGAGAGGGAGCATCCTTTCTCACCAACCTTCTAATGCGCATACTAACTACCCTATAGAAGGAAAATGCTTATAACCTATCCTCCAGTCCAGTCACATGATTGACTTTCAGGGCCTGGCTTCAGGGAAGAGGAGGGACAGCCGGCAATGCATGCCTCATAGTAAGCCTATGGGTGTTGTCACCTCCCAGGCATTCCATCCATTGTCAGCACTCTCTCCTCGCCCCTCAAGCCAGACACTGGGGAGATCATGTGTTGTACAATGGCGCTCTGAGAAAAGGTAAGTATATGAATTTTTCTTTAACTGTTTAGTTAGTATAGGCGTTAGAAGTAGAGGTGGGAGCCATTTAAAGCTCAGTTAGTTCTAGCTGTAATTCCACTTTAACTACTTAACAACCATGATATAGTTGAATGACGGCTACAGCGCGGCTCGATAACTCTGGGAGGGAGTACTACGGCGTCCTCCCAGAGTCACGCTCCTGCCTGCCCCCTGGGGCGCGCATACGGGAGAATCCATGACCACTGCGTCCCGAGGACCTGGCGCATCATGGTAAATGGTAAACTGACAGCGGTCGTTTACCACGTGATCACTCCATCAAATGACGGAGCGATCACTTTTAAACAAGCCAGCGTCATGTCCCGTTCCTCTCTCCCCTCTCTGTACTGATCGGTACAGTGTGAGCGGAGAGGGGAGAGATCGGGTGCAGCAGGGCTGCGGGCTGGATCTGTAGTGCCCACAGCAACTCATCCATCGTATCCATGCTCATTCATGCATCCATACTCAGCCATCCCATCCACCCCCTTCTATACTCAGCCATCCCATCCACCCCCTTCTATACTCAGCCATCCCATCCACCCCCTTCTATACTCAGCCATCCCATCCACCCCCTTCTATACTCAGCCATCCCATCCACCCCCTTCTATACTCAGCCATCCCATCCACCCCCTTCTATACTCAGCCATCCCATCCACCCCCTTCTATACTCAGCCATCCCATCCACCCCCTTCTATACTCAGCCATCCCATCCACCCCCTTCTATACTCAGCCATCCCATCCACCCCCTTCTATACTCAGCCATCCCATCCACCCCCTTCTATACTCAGCCATCCCATCCACCCCCTTCTATACTCAGGCATCCCATCCACCCCCTTCTATACTCAGCCATCCCATCCACCCCCTTCTATACTCAGCCATCCCATCCACCCCCTTCTATACTCAGCCATCCCATCCACCCCCTTCTATACTCAGCTATCCCATCCACCCCCTTCTATACTCAGCCATCCCATCCACCCCCTTCTATACTCAGCCATCCCATCCACCCCCCTTCTATACTCAGCCATCCCATCCAATTTCTTCCATACCCAGCCATACTCAGCCATACTCAGCCATACTCAGCCATACCCAGCCATACCCAGCCATACCCAGCCATACCCAGCCATACCCAGTTATACCCAGCCATACATAGCAAAGCCAAGCCATACTCAGCCATACCCAGCCATGCTTTCATATGGGTAGTGTTGCATGACTGAGTAGTTGTCATTCAAAATGTGAGAGCACCGAAAGCTGAAAATTGGTCTGGTTAGGAAGGGGGTTTAAGTGCCCAGTGGGCAAGTGGTTAAATAAATCACGTGCATGCTTATTTTGGGTCACTAACTCTGAGTGGTGAAGGAAGAAAAAAAATTACAGCCCTGAAACATGCACCTAAAATTGATCAGGAATATCAGCTTTTATATTTCTTTTCACTTTAATGGCTCATTTAATACAGTACAGTTACCCATGGTATGCAGTTTCCAACAGGAACAGAACTCTGAAAGCGGTGCCCAAAATAACAAAAAACAAGAAAAACCCAGCATTGTCTGTGGTCTCCCTGCACCTGATATTTCCCCATTACTAATCTACCATGCTTTGCTCTGCATTGTGTTTCTGTGTGGAGATATCCATCCTGGCCAGTGCTGGGACAAGGTCATCCAACGCCCAGGGCGAAGATGGAAAACTGTGCCCCCCCAGGTGGAGGAGCGGGGCTAATAGAAATGCACAGAGCAAAAGGCTCCATTCACGCCTTTGCAGATATGATGGAGTTTGCATTCATTTCAATGGGCTGCCCTACGTGTGAAGGGTGCACAAAAGGATCTTTTTAAAAATCACACTGCACTAAAGCACATGGTACTTTGCTATCATGCGTTTTGTTGCAGGTGAATGAGCACAAAAGCAAGGTGTGTGTTGTGCAATTAAGAATTAACATTGCCAATGCACACCTGTAAAAGAGCGGTGTGCATTTGTTTATTGCAGGAATGCACGCAATTTTGCACACATTCCTGCAATGTACAAATGTCTACCTAGGAAAGAGGGAATTAATTCAAATTCAAAGAGGTCCGGTTGCTAAAAGTTCCAAATCTCTCTCTAATAAAACATTAAAGTAGGCCAATCACATCCACATTTCAAGTAAAAGAAAATAAAGCCACTTAACATAAGGTGTCCTCATCAGAGTCCCCCTTTACATAAGGTATCCCACTTTCTAGCAGGTGTCCCAATCAAATTCCCCCTTTACAGCAGGTGACCCCATCAGAGTCCCCCTTTTTCATCAGATGTCCCCACCAGAGTCCCCCTTTACATCACATGTCCCCATCAGAGTCCCCCTTTACATCACATGTCCCCACCAGTGTCCCCCTTTACATCAGGTGTCCCCACCAGTGTCCCCCTTTACATCAGGTGTCCCCATCAGAGTCCTCCTTTACATCAGGTGTCCCCATCAGTGTTCCCCTTTACATCAGGTTTCTCCAGAGTACCCCTTTACATCAGGTGTTGCCCTTTTCATAAGGAGCCCCCCTTTGGATCAGGTGCCCTCATCAAAGTCCCCCTTTACATCAGCTGCCTCATCCCAGTGCCCCCTTACAAAATGTGTCCCAATCACAGTGCCCCCTTACACAATGTGTCTCCATCAGAGTGCCCCCTTACACAATGTTTCTCCATCAGAGTGCCCCCTTACACAATGTGTCCCCATCAGAGTGCCCCCTTACACAATGTGTCCCCATCACAGTGCCCTCTTACACAATGTGTCCCAATCACAGTGCCCCCTTACACAATGTGTCTCCATCAGAGTGCCCCCATCACAGTGCCCCCTACACAATGTGTTTCCATCAGAGTGCCCCCTTACACAATGTGCCCCTATCAAAGTGCCCCCTTACACAATGTGTCCCCATCACAGTGTCCCCTTACTCAACGTGTCCCCATCAGAGTGCCCCCATCACAGTGCCACCTTACACAATGTGTCTCCATCAGAGTGCCCCCTTACACAATGTTTCTCCATCAGAGTGCCCCCTTACACAATGTGTCCCCATCAGAGTTCCCCCTTACACAATGTGTCCCCTTCAGAGTGCCCCCATGAGAGTGTCCCCTTACACAATGTGTCCCCATCACAGTGCCCCCTTACACAATGTGTCCCAATCACAGTGCCCCCTTACACAATGTGTCTCCATCAGAGTGCCCCCATCACAATGCCCCCTACACAATGTGTTTCCATCAGAGTGCCCCCTTACACAATGTGCCCCTATCAAAGTGCCCCCTTACACAATGTGTCCCCATCACAGTGTCCTCTTACTCAATGTGTCCCCATCAGAGTGCCCCCATCACAGTGCCCCCTTACACAATGTTTCTCCATCAGAGTGCCCCCTTACACAATGTTTCTCCATCAGAGTGCTCCCTTACACAATGTTTCCTTATCACAGTGTCCCCATCAGAGTGCCCCCTTACACAATGTGTCCCCATCAGAGTGCCCCCTTACACAATGTGTCCCCATCACAGTGCCCCCTTACACAATGTGTCCCTTTCCATGTGCACCCCTACACAATGTGTCCCCATCACTGTGCACCTTTACACAATGTGTCCCCATCACAGTGCCCCCTTACACAATGTGTCCCCATCCATGTGCACCCCTACACAATGTGTCCCCATCACAGTGCCCCCTTACACAATGTGTCCCCATCCATGTGCACCCCTACACAATGTGTCCCCATCACAGTTCCCCCTTACACAATGTGTCCCAATTACAGTGCCCCCTTACTCAATGTGTCCCCATCAGAGTGCCCCCATCAAAGTGCCCCCTTACACCAGGGGTGGATCCGGGGGGGCAACAGGGCAATTGCCCCCCCCCCCCCCGAAATAATAGCACACTGATGAAATTTCATTGTCTCCTGCCGCTTCGCTGCCGGCCCGAGTTTCTCTCTCACATGTGCCGATCAGGGGCGCCGAGAGACTCGCGTCTATGTGTGTGGTACGTACGGGCGGCGGCGGTCACGCACACTGAAGGAAGGAATACCAGGAGGAGGTGGGTGGAGCCTCTTTTCCTTGCACTCGTTGCTAGACGCCAGGAGGCCCTGGAGTTAGCAACGAGTGACGTCAGGTCAGTCACAGTGACTGAGTGAGTCACCGTCACGTCGGAGGTCGGACTCGAGTCTCAGACCCAGAGCCGACCGACGTGACAGCCACCCTGGACACGACACTAGATGCTCATCATGCTGGAGACTGGAGGGAGTAATAGGCAGACTGTCTGAGACTTCCGTTCAACGGGCAGGGGAGCAATGAGATGACATCATCTCTCACCACCCCACATCTCTGCAGTAACTTCCGCCCTCGCTGTGAAGGTAGTGTGGGCAGCAGGGAGATTACATTATCTCTCTGCTGCCTGTCTCTGGGACAAAGAAACAAGAGACAAGAAGAACACCACCTTACCTGGCACGTGACAATCCACATCTGGTGGCAGATGACGTGGCAAGTGACAATCCGCATCTAGTGGCAGGTGACGTGGCAGATGACGTGGCAAGTGACAATCTGCATCTAGTGGCAGATGACGTGGCAAGTGACAATCCGCATCTAGTGGCAGATGACGTGGCAAGTGACAATCCGCAATGTGTGGCATATGACGTGGCAAGTGACAATCCGCATCTAGTGGCAGGTGACGTGGCAAGTGACAATCCACAAGGTGTGGCAAGTGACAATCCGCATCTAGTGGCAGCTGACGTAGCAAGTGACAATCCACAACATGTGGCAGGTGTCAATCTGCATCTGGTGGCAGGCAGGTGACAATCCACAAAATGTGGCAGGCGACAGTGGCAAGTGACACGCTTGGGGTTCCCACTGATTCTGCATTATGGTGAGTTGAATGATTTCATTTTATATTACAATGTATTAATAGAAATAATGCACTTCAATCATCCTGACACCATAACAACCATGGTGCCAGGATGATTAAAGCACAAACAACAGCCATTTCCCCGATAAATTGTCCGCAAAAAAAAGTATATTCTGGCAGTGCCCCTCCCGAGATTAGGCTCTGGATCCGCCCCTGCCTTACACAATGTGTCCCCATCAGAGTGTCCCCATCAGAGTGCCCCCTTACACAATGTGTCCCCATCAATGTGCACCCTTACACAATGTGTCCAGATCACAGTGCCCCCTTACACAATGTGTCCCAATCACAGTGCCCCCTTACTCAATGTGTCCCCATCAGAGTGTCCCATCAAAATGCCCCCTTACACAACATGTCTCCATCAGAGTGCCCCCTTACACCGTGTGCCCCATCACAGTGCCCCCTTACTCAATGTGTCCCCAGAGTGCCATCAGAGTGCCCCCTTACTTAACGCTTCCCTATCAGAGTGCCCTCATCACAGTGCCCCCTTACTCAATGTTTTCCCATCTGAGTGCCCCCATCAGTGTCCCCTTACTCAATTTTTCCCCATCACAGTGCTCCCTTACTCAATGTTTCCCATCACAGTGACCCCATCAGAGTGCCCCTTTACTCAATGTTTCCCTATCAGAGTGCCCCCATCACAGTGCCCCCTTACTCAATGTTTCCCCATCAGAGTGCCTCCATCACAGTGCCCCCATCAGAGTGCCTCATCACAGTGCCCCCTTACTCAATGTTTCCCTATCAGAGTGCCCCATCACAGTGCCCCCATCCATGAGTTGTCACCCCTCCCCACATGTACTCACAGCTCTCCTGGAATGAAGGAAGCTTCTCCTTCCTCTCCCCAGTCATGTGATAAGTGACATGACAAAGAGAAAGGAAGGAAAGTCTGCCGGCTGTCTATCTCCCCCTGCAGGCTGGAGGGAGGAGAAAGCCTAATCCTCCCTCCAACAAGTGTCGGCAGCTGCTCCTTGTGACATGAGTGAAATCGCGATCACTCCTGTCAGTGAGAAGCGGTACCAGGAGTGTGCCCCAACCCCCCACAACACAGTGCCCGGGCCCTTGTACTGGCCCTGATCCTGGCAGAGGCATAACTTGCTCTCTAATGACAGAGCCTCCAGTAAGGAGTTAGTTAAGATGTTAATTTAAAAAAAATACAAAACATGTATGAAAAAAAAAACAACAAAAAATTGCGCAGACTATGGACTACTCTCTTTTTTCTGCCATCACTTTTCTATGTTTCTATGCTTGTAGAGTCCAATTAATGGTTCTTACTGCGGATACAGATGGTGGTCTGCTATGACATCTGACATGCGCACCGAATGTGGTGAAGTCAGCTCGTCTCCACCCTATGAGTTACGTTCTTCAACTTCGTCAGGGGCTCAGAGTCAAATGAGGTCTAAATCTAGATTACAAGCTTTGTATATAGTTCCCATAGCAACTGTAGCGCTTACCCCCGAAGGAGCAGCTGAATATTGTTATATCTGTAATTCACGTTCACCGCTCAACCCTCGCAGCCCATAGATTTAAAAGTCACAGTCCTTAATGCTTTTTCTCAATGCTTTATTCATCAACATAAACTGGGATGGGAGAAGGACTTTCTTTGAGATGCTCTTCTGTTACATTGTCACTATTCCATGAGTCATACAAGAGAAACTGTGCATAATTGCGGACAATCAAGAAATCATTTCTCAATAATTTCTTCTATCAGGGACGATGGAAGTAGATTTAATAGAGAATGAGTTGATAAAGAGTCACTCTGAATAACTTCTTCATCAGGATAACTTTTAGAGAACGATCCATATCTCTACATGTGTACTTGCAGCTTCACCGCTACCCTTTGCCACTACTTCCCACCGACATGGTACTTCCAGGTTTAGCTAAAGGAGAGCAAATCTGAATAAATCCTCCCGCTTGACTGATTGGAATACCGGGGCAATGCTGAACTCAAAGTCATAGGCCATCACTGCCCATCTCACTGACTTGTGCACCAACAACCCTCAGTCTCTGGCAGTACCTTTCCCTTGGGCTTTCACTCATGTGATCGATAGTCCATGTGCCACTCAAACGATCAATCGCCCAGTTTCCTTCCGCTTTGTTGCTACTTCATCCGCAATGTTTCTCAGTTCCCTTTATCTCTTGCCTACGACATCCACGAGTACACGTGGCAAGATGTCATCTGTTCCTCCATGAGGACCGGACCTCCACCCTTCTCGCTAGAGCAAAGCTCCGTTGGCTCCCCGGAGGGGAAACCCTCCAATTCCCCCTCCGGGAGCCAGGCTGGCTCTCCCGCTCCTCAGAGCCGGGCTGGACTCGGCCCCAGACTCAGGCTCAGACTCCCAACTCACCCCCGGGATTACCAAACAAATTAATGATTGGCCGAGACCAACACATAAACACCTGTAACTCAAATAGAAAAATCAAACAATACAGGCCTGCTGCAAATAGCATCAGCCTGTCTAAATTTACCTAATATAGAAAGCTAGCAAGAAAGGTCACCTACCTAAAAGTAGGTGCCCGCTACACAACCATCTCACTACCAACATTCTGCTTATTTTTATTCTATTTAAGCCACCTAAATGCTTATCAGTCATAAGCTCCTGCGGTGCATGTATCTTATTACCGACTTTCTTTTCTACACTTTTATAACATAATACTGTTGTCATCTATGTACTATACTATATTGACCATTATAAAACCTCAATTGTTTTCTTTCTCTATTTCTGGACAGCAACACCTATCTACCACTACCTCAATCAAACGTCTAAAGTGTACAGGAAATTTTAATTAAAATAAGAATTCATTAGGGCAACTACAAATGGAGCTTTCAAGTTAGTCCATCTAACAAAATGCTAGATTCTACTATTCAGATACTATGACGTGCCTCCTCCATTATTGGAATGGTGTACCCTATGTTACATCCTCTTTGCCTTTTTATAACCATGGCCTCTGAATATTCCATAGTTCCTATATCGCCTTTTCCTGACGCCAACACGAGTGCATGTGGTCTAGTCTGCGAGTGCACATAGTCTGTGAGTGCACGTAGGCGGCGAGTACCTGTGTATTGTATTGTTGAGTATTAGTGTCAGGAAGCTAGTTGTTAGGTAATTTGGACAGGGTATAATCCCCAATTTGCATTAAATTAGTAGGTATGATGCCCAGTGGGAGTGGAGATGTGACTCGGTGTACATCTTGCGGCATGTATGCGTTCCTTGATCATCTGATCAAGGGCAAATACTGCTGTGCAAAATGTAAGCACATTGTATCCCTGGAAGAACAGGTTCTGAATCTAGGGAAGCAGCTGTCAGCACTGAGAAGACACTTCATACTAAAGGAGAGCCGGGAATGTACCCGACAGGGGCCAGCACAGAGGCGGGTGGAGACAAAGAGGTGCAGGCACTAGAAATGAGTAGATGGGTGACAGTCAGGAAGGATAGAGGGGGAAGTGCCAGGAAGGCCAATCCTGGGCTGGAGCATCCCAAAAAGTACGCTCCATTGAGGGACATTGGTGAATCCGGTCAGGGACCAGCACTACTGGTGCTGAGGGACTCTCCTAGCTGCCAGGGGAAGAACTCCTCCAGTGAGAGTGGGGGGGAATTGAAGGGAAAGGATTCTGGTGGTAGGGGACTCAATTCTTAGAAGGACAGAGAGGGCAATCTGTGACAAAGACCTGAAGCGCCGAACTAAATGCTGTCTACCGGGTGCTCGGGTTCAGCACATCACGGATCTGGTGGACAGATTACTGGGAGAGGCTGGGGAAGACCCGGCTGTCATGGTGCATGTCGGCACCAATAACAAAGTTAGAGGCAGATGGAATGTCCTAAAGAACGATTTTAGGAGCTTAGGAGCTAAATTGAGGAAAAGGACCTCCAAGGTGGTATTCTCGGGAATACTAACGGTACCTCAAGCCACACCAGAAAGGCAGAGCGAGATTAGGGAAGTAAACAAGTGGCTGAGGAGCTGGTGTAGTAAGGAGGGGTTTGGTTTCCTGGAGAACTGGGCCGACTTCTCAGTCGGTCACCAGTTCTATAGAAGGGATGGACTGCACCCAAATGAGGAGGATGCAGATCTGCTGGGAGTGAAGATGCCTGCAAAGTTAGAGGGGTTTTTAAATTAGGCGACAGGGAGGAGGGTCCAAAGGTAGAGATAGTCAGCAAGGAACATATTCCAGAGGGTAGTATTGGGAGAATTAGTGGTAGGTTGACTAAAGCACATAAACCCGAGGTAAGTATAGTAACAAGTCCTAATTGCAATCTCGGAACACCCAATAGGAGGACAGTATGCGACTGGTCTAAACTACTTGGCATGTTCACCAATGCCAGAAGCCAGGCGGAAAAGATGGGTGAACTAGAGATACTGTTGAACGAGGAGGATTTTGATTTTGTGGGAATTTCAGAGACCTGGTTTAACTGCTCTCATGATTGGCCGGCAACCATTCAAGGGTATTCCCTTTATCGCAGGGATAGAAAGGGTAAAAAAGGGGGAGGGGTATGCCTATATATCAAGAATAATGTACAAGTGAATGTGAGAGATGACATAAATAAAGGGAGCTAGGGAGGAGGTTGAATCCTTATGAGTATAGCTCCATAGGGATGAAGCTAAGGGGAAAATACTGGGAGTATGCTATTGGCCCTCTAACCTAAGGGGGGAAGGGGAGACAGACCACCTATCACAATTTGGATTAGCAACAAGGATGGGAAGTGTTATCATAAGAGCCCTTGCACACTGGGGCGGGGGGCGGCGTTGGCGGTAAAACGCCGCTATTATTAGCGGCGTTTTACCGCCGGTATGCGGCCGCTAGTGGGGCGGTTTTACCCCCCGCTAGCGGCCGAGAAGGGGTTAAATACCACCGCAAAGCGCCTCTGCAGAGGCGCATTGCCGGCGGTATAGCCGCACCGTCCCATTGATTTCAATGGGCAGGAGCGGTATACACACCGCTCCTTCACCGCTCCGAAGATGCTGCTGGCAGGACTTTTTTTACCGTCCTGCCAGCGCATCCCTCCAGTGTGCAAGCCCTCGGGGCTTTCACACTGGAATGAAAGCAGCGGCACTTTCGGGGCGGTTTGCAGGCGCTATTATTAGCGCAATAGCGCCTGCAAACCGCCCCAGTGTGCAAGGGCTCTAACGGGGGATTTTAATTATCCAGACTGGGCGGAGAGAACCACGCATTTGTCTAAGGCTCACCAGTTCCTAAATATCTTGAAGGACAATTTCATAGGTCAGATGGTAGACGCGCCAACTAGAAACAAGGCTTTACTAAATCTACTGATTACCAACAATAAAGACCTTATCACGGATGTGGAAATACCAGGCAATTTAGGAAACAGTGATCACAGGTCAATTGGCTTCAGTATAAAATTACACAAATAGGAAACACAAAGACACTGAATTTCAAAAGAGCCAACTTCCCTAAACTACGAACCTTGCTAGAAGATATAAATTGGGATAAAATCTTAGAAACAAAGAACACAGAGGAGAGATGGTTTTGCTTTAAGAGCATATTAAATAAGGGCATTAGCCAGTGTATCCCATTGGGAAATAAATTTAAAAGAGCGAACAAAAGTCCTGGATGGCTTTACTCTAATGTAAAAATGCATATAAAAGCAAAGGAGAAGGCCTTCAAAAAAATACAAGGCTGAGAGATCATCATAAGCATTCATTCGGATTTTACAAAGAATGGAACAAGATATGTAAGGGTGCAATTAGGGCAGCTAAGATAGAACACAAAAGACACATAGCGGAGGAGAGCAAAAAAAATCTCAAGAAATTCTTTACGTATACAAACAGTAAAAAAGGGAGGACAGACCATATTGGCCCCATAAAGAATGAGGAAGGACATCTGGTTACATAGAATGGGGAGACGGCCAAGGTATCGAATTTATTCTTCTCCTCAGTCTTCACAAGGTAATCGGGGGGCTTCAGTAACCAAAACTGCAGTGTTTGTCCTCAGGACATATCATAGGAAGCACCTCATGGCTAAAAGAGGACAGAATTAGAAAAAGACTTGGGAAACTTAAACATTAACCACTTGACGACCGCCTCACACTGATATACGTCAGCAGAATGGCACGGGCAGGCAAAATCACGTACCTGGTACGCGATTGCCTTCCCGCGGGCGGGGGGTCCGATCGGACCCCCCCCCCCCGGTGCCTGAGGCGGTCGCCGTTGGTCTGGGAGCGTTCAGTGATGAGGGGAAGGCCATCCGATCGTGGCCCCCCCCTCGTGATCGCTCCCAGCCAATGAGAATCCTCCCCTGCCTGTGTGTAGTACACACAGGCAGAGGATGTGATGTCATCTCTCCTCGGCTCGGCAGTTTCTGTTCCGGCGCCGAGGAGAGAAGACATCAATGTGAGTGCACAAACACACACACACTCAGTAGAACATGCCAGGCACACAAAACAACCCCGTCCCCCCCCCCCCCGATCGCCTTCCGATCACCCCTCAATCACCCCTCCCCCCCCCCCGTCACACTGACACCAAGCAGTTTTTTTTTTGTTTTTTGTTTTTTCTGATTACTGCATGGTGTCAGTTTGTGACAGTTACTGTGGTAGGACAGTTACTGTTAGCCCCCTTTAGGTCTAGGGTACCCCCCTAAGCCCCCCTAATAAAGTTTTAACCCCTTGATGACCCCCCGTCGCCAGTGTCGCTAAGCGATCATTTTTCTGATCGCTGTATTAGTGTCGCTGGTGACGCTAGTTAGGGACGTAAATATTTAGGTTCGCCGTCAGCATTTTATAGCGACAGGGACCCCCATATACTATCTAATAAATGTTTTAACCCCTTGATTGCCCCCTAGTTAACCCTTTCACCACTGATAACCGTATAACCATTACGGGTGACGCTGGTTAGTTCGTTTATTTTTTATAGTGTCAGGGCACCCGCCGTTTATTACCTAATAAAAGTTTAGCCCCCTGATCACCCGGCGGTGATATGCGTCGCCCCAGGCAGCATCAGATTAGCGCCAGTACCGCTAACACCCACGCACGCACTGTACACCTCCCTTAGTGGTATAGTATCTGAACGGATCAATATCTGATCCGATCAGATCTATACTAGCGTCCCCAGCAGTTTAGGGTTCCCAAAAACGCAGTGTTAGCGGGATCAGCCCAGATACCTGCTAGCACCTGCGTTTTGCCCCTCCGCCTGGCCCAGCCCAGCCCACCCAAGTGCAGTATCGATCGATCACTGACACTTACAAAACACTAAGCGCATAACTGCAGCATTCGGAGAGTCAGGCCTGATCCCTGCGATCGCTAACAGTTTTTTTGGTAGCCTTTCGGTGAACTGGCAAGCACCAGCGGCCTAGTACACCCCGGTCGTAGTCAAACCAGCACTGCAGTAACACTTGGTGACGTGGCGAGTCCCATAAGTGCAGTTAAAGCTGGTGAGGTGGCAAGCACAAGTAGTGTCCTGCTGCCACCAAGAAGACAAACACAGGCCGTCGTGCCCATAATGCCCTTCCTGCTGCATTCGCCAATCCTAATTGGGAACCCACCACTTCTGCAGCGCCCGTACTTCCCCCATTCACATTCCCAACCAAATGCAGTCGGCTGCATGAGAGGCATTTTCTTTATGTCCTCCCGAGTACCCCTACCCGACGAACCCCACCAAAAAGATGTTGTGTCTGCAGCAAGCGTGGATATAGGCGTGACACCCGCTATTATTGTCCCTCCTGTCCTGACAATCCTGGTCTTTGCATTGGTGAATGTTTTGAATGATACCATTCACTAGTTGAGTATTAGCATAGCGTACAGCATTGCACAGACTAGGCACACTTTCACAGGGTCTCCCAAGATGCCATCGCATTTTGAGAGACCCGAACCTGGAACCGGTTACCGTTATAAAAGTTACAGTTACAAAAACAGTGTAAAAAAAAAAAAAACACAAAAATATATAGAATAAAAAAAAAATAGTTGTCGTTTTATTGTTCTCTCTCTCTCTCTATTGTTCTGCTCTTTTTTACTGTATTCTATTCTGCAATGTTTTATTGTTATTATGTTTTATCATGTTTGCTTTTCAGGTATGCAATTTTTTATACTTTACTGTTTACTGTGCTTTATTGTTAACCATTTTTTTGTCTTCAGGTACGCCATTCACAACTTTGAGTGGTTATACCAGAATGGTGCCTGCAGGTTTAGGTATCATCTTGGTATCATTCTTTTCAGCCAGCGGTCGGCTTTCATATAAAAGCAAGCCTAGCGGCTAATTAGCCTCTAGACTGCTTTTACAAGCAGTGGGAGGGAATGCCCCCCCACCGTCTTCCGTGTTTTTCTCTGGCTCTCCTGTCTCAACAGGGAACCTGAGAATGCAGCCGGTGATTCAGCCAGCTGACCATAGAGCTGATCAGAGACCAGAGTGGCTCCAAACATCTCTATGGCCTAAGAAACCGGAAGCTACGAGCATTTTATGACTTAGATTTCGCCGGATGTAAACAGCGCCATTGGGAAATTGGGAAAGCATTTTATCACACCGATCTTGGTGTGGTCAGATGCTTTGAGGGCAGAGGAGAGATCTAGGGTCTAATAGACCCCAATTTTTTCAAAAAAAGAGTACCTGTCACTACCTATTGCTATCATAGGGGATATTTACATTCCCTGAGATAAATAAAAATGATTTAAAAAAAAATAAAAATGAAAGGAACAGTTTAAAAATAAGATAAAAAAGAAAAAAAAAAAAAAGAAAAAAAAAAAAAAAAAAAAAAAGCACCCCTGTCCCCCCCTGCTCTCGCGCTAATGCGAATGCAAGCATCGGTCTGGCGTTAAATGTAAACAGCAATTGCACCATGCATGTGAGGTATCACCGCAAAGGTCAGATCGAGGGCAGTAAGTTTAGCAGTAGACCTCCTCTGTAAATCTAAAGTGGTAACCTGTAAATGCATTTAAAGGCTTTTAAAAATGTATTTATTTTGTTGCCACTGCACGTTTGTGCGCAATTTTAAAGCATGTCATGTTTGGTATCCATGTACTCGGCCTAAGATCATCTTTTTTATTTCATCAAACATTTGGGCAATATAGTGTGTTTTAGTGCATTCAAATTTAAAAAGGTGTGTTTTTTCCCCAAAAAATGCGTTTGAAAAATCGATGCGCAAATACTGTGTGAAAAAAAAATGAAAACACCCACCATTTTAATCTGTAGGGCATTTGCTTTAAAAAAATATATAATGTTTGGGGGTTCAAAGTAATTTTCTTGCAAAAAAAAAATGATTTTTTTCATGTAAACAAAAAGTGTCAGAAAGGGCTTTGTCTTCAAGTGGTTAGAAGAGTGGGTGATGTGTGACATAAGCTTCTAAATGTTGTGCATAAAATGCCAGGACAGTTCAAAACCCCCCCAAATGACCCCATTTTGGAAAGTAGACACCCCAAGCTATTTGCTGAGAGGCATGTCGAGTCCATGTAATATTTTATATTGTGACACAAGTTGCGGGAAAGAGACAAATTTTTTATTTTTTTTTACACAAAGTTGTCACTAAATGATATATTGCTCAAACATGCCATGGGCATATGTGGAATTACACCCCAAAATACATTCTGTTGCTTCTCCTGAGTACGGGAATACCACATGTGTGAGACTTTTTGGGAGCCTAGCCGCGTACGGGACCCCGAAAACCAAGCACCGCCTTCAGGCTTTCTAAGTGCGTACATTTTTGATTTCACTCTTCACTGCCTATTACAGTTTCGGAGGCCATGGAATGCCCAGGTGGCACAAACCCCCCCCCCAAATGACCCCATTTTGGAAAGTAGACACCCCAAGCTATTTGCTGAGAGGTATAGTGAGTATTTTGCAGACCCCACTTTTTGTCACAAAGTGGGGTCTTGAAAAAGTATTCATACCCCATGAAACGTTCCACATTTTGTCATGTTACAACCAAAAACATAAAATGTATTTTATTGGGATTTTATGTGATAGACCAACACAAAGTGGCACATAATTGTGAGGTGGAAGGAAAATGATAAATGTTTTTCAAAAGTTTTTACAAATAAATATATGAAAAGTGTGGCGTGCATTTGTATTCAGCCCCCTTTACTCTGATACCCCTAACTAAAATCTAGTGGAAACAATTGCCTTCAGATGTCACCTAATTAGTAAATAGAGTCCACCTGTATGTAATTTAATCTTAGCATAAATACAGCTGTTCTGTGAAGCCCTCAGAGGTTTGTTAGAGAACTTCAGTGAATAAACAGCATCATGAAGGCCAAGGGACACACCAAACAGGTCAGGGATAAAGTTGTGGAGAAGTTTACCAATAATACAGGGCACTTTCACCCTCTTCCTGCCCAGGCCATTCTTCAGCTTTCAGCACTGTCGCACTTTGAATGACAATTGCGCGGTCATGCAACACTGTACCCAAATACATTTTTAATTATTTTCTTCACACAGATAGAGCTTTCTTTTGGTGGTATTTAATCACTGCTGGGTTTTTTGTTTTGTTTTTTACAGAAAAAAAGAAAAAAACAATTTAAAACAAAAAGGTTTTTCTTAGTTTCTGTTAGTAAATAACAGGATTTTTTTCCACTACAAACACAAACAGGAGGGGTGGGTGCTGTGTCCATCAATGAACTCAGAGAAAGGGATTTTACGGTGAGTAGAAAAAATCCTGTTTTCTCTTTCGTTCATTGACGGACACAGCACTTCTAATCTTGACCTTAGGGACGTCCCAAAGCAGTGCCACGACGAGGGGTGGGAACACAGAAAAAAGGAAAAGAATAACCTCCACCCAAACAGAACCCCCTGTAAGGGGAGCCAAAACCTCAGATGGCCGCCTGCAAAACTTTGCGGCCAAAACATGCATCCGAAGATGCCCAAACATCCACCTTGTAAAACTTGGTGAAAGTGTGTACTGGCGACCAGGTAGCCACCTTACACACTTGAGAAACAGACTCTTGATGCCGGAAGGCCCAGGAAACACTAACCGCCCTGGTAGAATGTGTTGTGACAGGAAAGGGGGCACCCGCCCCCCAATGGCATAAGCTTGGACAATAATCTGTCGAATCCAATGAGAAATCGTGGCCGAAGAGGCCACCAGGCCCTTCGTCGGACCATCCACAGTTACGAATCAGACTTCCAAAAATGAGCCGTAACCAACAGATACACACGGAGAGCCCGAACCACATCCAAAGAGTGCAAGGCGACCTCCTTGGGGGTGAGATGGTCGAGGACACAAGGAAGTAAGGACAATGTCCTCATTTAGATGAAAGGCAGATACCACTTTAGGGAAAAACGAGGCATGCGGACGCAGCACTGCCTTATCCTTGTGGAGAACCAAATAAGGAGACTTACATGACAAGGCCACCAGCTCAGAAACTCACCAAGCAGACGTAACAGCCACTAGAAAGACAACCTTCTTAAAGAGCGTGAGTAAGGGGATCTCCCTAATGTTCTCAAACGGTGGCCTCTGAAGTACTGAGAGCACCAGGTTTAGATCCCATGGAGGCAGCGGCGGGCGTACTGGGGGAGCCACGTGCCGAACACCCTGAATAAAAGTATGCACAGAGCAGCCAATGGCCGCTGAAAAAAGATAGCCAGAGCCGATATTTGCCCCTTGATAGTGCTCAAAGCAAGCTTCTGATCAACCCAATGCTGCAGAAACACAAGGATCTTAGATACCGAATAGGAACATGGATGCCACCCCATAGCCTCGCACAAAGAGATGTAAGCCTTCCAGGTGCGAAGATAAATCTTCCGTGAAGTGGACTTATGCGTCCTCAACATAGTGGGAATCACAGAAGCCGGCAACCCCCCGTCTCTCAGTACCTGGCTTTCAATAGCCAGGCCATTAAAGCCAGAGACGGTAAAGCAGGGTGGAATATCGAACCCTTGGAAGGAGGTCTTCCCGCACCGGCAGCCACCAGGGGACGCCCGCCACCATCCGTACGTCAGCGTACCATGGACGCCGAGCCGAATCCGGAACGATGAGAACCAAACTGATGGCTGAGGTAGTCTGCTTGCCAGTTTTCTACTCCCGGATTGTAGGCTGCTGAGAGAGCCGGCACGTGAAGTTCTGGCCACTGCAGAATGTGAGAGACCTCCAGCGCCGCTCCTGAGCACCTCATCCCCCCTGGTAATTGACGTAAGTCACCACCGTGGCATTGTCCGACTGGATCCTGACCGGACGACCACGCAGCAGCTGCATCCAAATGGAGAAGCATAACCTGATCGCACGCAACTCCAGAACGTTGATCGATAGATGAGACTCCTCCGACGTTCAGCGGCCCTGGGCCAAACGAAGGCCGAGAACCCCCCCAGCCAGTCAGGCTGGCATCTGTCATGATCACCATCCATTGGAGAGGGAGAAACGACTTCCCGGACTGTAGAGTCGGAGACCGTAGCCACCAAAGAAGCGAGGCCCGAGTCAGACGGCCCACACAAATCTGACAATCCAGAGATGCCGGGGATGTCCCATTTGGAGAAGATCTCCCTCTGCAAGACCTGAGTGTGAAACTGGGCATACCGAACCACCTCGAAGGTGGATATCATGAGGCCCAGGACTCGCATGCAAATACATAGAAACGACCACTTGCGGGACAGCAGCAACCGCACCGCTGAGTGAAGGGTCTGCAGTTTGATCGGCGGAAGGAAAAAAACTTTCGCCTGTGCAGAGTCCAGAATCAACTCCAAGTATTCCACGCGTTGGGTCGGGAGCAACATGAACTTCTGGAGGTTCAACACCCAGCCGAACTCTTGTAAGGTTTGCATGGTGATCGCCACATTGTCTCTCAGTTCTGAGGCTGACGCTGCTCTCAGCAACACCAGAAACGGTGCCAGCACCTTGGTGAAGACTTGTGGCGCCGATGCCAGGAAGTGCCACAAATTGATAGTGTGCGTCCCCGACCGCAAAGCACAGGAACCACTGGCCTGCCGTCAAGACAGGAGAGGATGAAGATTGGAGGGAAAAAAACCTGTCTGGTGGACAGGAAAGAAACTATTTTGTAACCGGACAAAATTAGTTTGCGGACCCACTGGTCGGAAAAAAGGGAAATCCATCGGTCCGCAAACCACCGAAGGCGACCCCCCACCCACAAGTCGGGCGGGGGTAAACCTTCATGCAGAAGAGGACTTGTCCGCGGGCTTGTTTGGCTTGCGATGCCAAGGATGCTTTTTCCCATAAGCGGGAGCCTTGGTGGGCTGGAAGCACTTGCCCGCAAAACCGGGCGGACGAAAAAGACCCTTGTGAGCGGAAAAAGAGGGGTCCTGCCTATGACAGGGCTCCTTGCCTTTTTTGGACTGTGGGACAAAAGTACTTTTCCCCCCCAGTAATGTCCTTTATAATGTAGTCCAGAGAGGCTCCAAATAGCCTCCCACCCTGGAAAGGGAAATCCGCCAGAGCCTTCTTAGACGTTTGGTCCACCGACCAGCACTTGAGCCAAAAAAGCCGGTGAAGAACCACAGCTGACACTGAGACTTTGAAAAGTAACGGGCTGTGTCCAAGGCCGCATCACAAACATACAACATACAAACACAGACTGGAGATGCTTGCTCATTACCCAACTCGTAGTGTAATAGCTTAGCCCATTCAGTAAGTGTCTGCGACACCAGAGGCATGGCTAGCCCTGGACGAAGACCTGACCCTGCCATTGTAAACATAGACCGAGCGACCGCCTCGGGCTTTCTGTCGGCAGGGTCCTTGAAAGAAGGGGACCCCTCCACCGGAATTATGGTCGCCTTATTTAACCTGGACACTGGAGCATCAACGACCGTGGGGAAGCCCATTTCTTCAACAGACCCTTCTCAAAAGGGTAACGCACCGAACAACGCCTCAGAACTGAGTAAATAAACCTTGTAAATAAACCAAAATACGACAGATAAGGAAACACCTTAGCGGTGCGGACCGGCCTGTGAGACCCAAAGAGGACCGACACCTCTGCAGACACCCCTGTCGGATCCTCAATTTTCAAAGTATCGCGCACCGCCGTAATGAGTGCACCCACCAGCGCTTTCTCATGCGCCGCCGCAGAGGATTCCTCCTCACTGTCCGAAGGATCAGGGGCTGCATCATCCGGGCCGTCCAGGCAGGGGCCGCCTGCTACGGTGGGGCCCGAGTCCGGATCAGGGTCCTCCCCAGAAAACGGACGGGGAAGGGGACGTTTTTTACCCACCTTACGCCTGCCCGCCACTTCAACCCAGGAGATGAAGGATTCCAGGACTGCCGACAAAGTGTCCAGGGGCACAGCAGACCCAGAGGGACCAGCTGCCGTCAGGGGGTGTCTGGGGGGGCACCTGCTTCAGAATGCCCACTAGGGAGAGAGAGAGAGAGAGAGAGAGAGAGAGAGAGAGAGAGAGAGAGAACATAGACTACTCCCTAGCTGCCGCAGACTGGGGGACCCCCAGAAGGACTCACCACCCTGACCTCCGAGGAGCAGTGCTGTGCTATCCATCCTCCGGTAGATAGGACAAGCCACGAGGATATTCACGCTCTTGCCTGGCTTCAAGTGCAGAGTCTAGCGCTAGAGGGCCAGCCAAAACCTCCCCATGAGGCTACAAGAAAACGGCCACCAGCCGCGCTTTCGCAGATAGAGCACAAATGCCAGGAATGCCCAGAGAGAGACTACGGGAAAATGGCCGCAGCGCTCAGCTCCAAAGAAAAGGCGGCTGTTACACGTGGAGGCAGACGCCAGCCACCCCCCCACACCCAGAACACACAGAGACCGCCCAGAGGGGACCCCACCAAGGTCAGGTAGAGCCAAAACATCCCTAATTGGCACCCAGCAACCAGCAGCGCAACTGTGGGGCGGGGGGGGGGAGAGGATGAAAATTCCCCAGAACCGACCACCCCAGGGAGTACCCAGCTGCTCCAAGCGTGCCCGGACTGGGCCGTTGAATCACATACTTACTCATCCAGCAGAGATTGTGGGTCACACTCCCCATACAGATCCACCTCCCGCCTAAACAGAATGGCTGTCGGCAAGAGCGAAACTGTGACCCAGAAGTCAGGTGCCTTGTCATGTGTCCTTGAGAGACGTCTAGTTCGCCGACCGCCCCGGTCCAGAATGGGGCTTGTCGCGGCTGACCCAGCACGAAACTCAGGTTTGCGCGCGCTCGGTGAGCAGGCTGGGGAGACTACCAGGATCTATGATATCCAGCCTGTCACCCAGCCCAGCAATTGATTGCAGATGCATCTCATGAAAATTAAAAAGAAATAAAATAAAAACCAAAGAACCACAGGTCCCAGCAGGGAGCCAGGTCCTTCTCGTAGACTAGGCAGGAAAAAACTGAGCTGCCTGTAGCAGAGTGGGGGGTTACTACCAGTAAGGACTGCCCCTAGGCGGTGCTGTGCTTGTTTTTTTGTTTCTGCCTAGTCCTACTCCTAAAGGTGGTAATATAACCCTAAGGTCAAGATTGGAAGTGCTGTGTCCGTCAATGAACGAAAGAGAAAAGTAATTTTTTTTTAGTGGTGTCACTAATGGGCACTGCTGGGGCTTTCCTGTAATCAGGGCACTGATAACCTGCCCTGGTCTCTCCTGCAAGGAGATACCGCTGATCGACACTCCTCACCACACACTCTGTCAGTACTTCCAGTACGGCACTTCCGCATTTACATGTGACCAGCTGACACAGCTGATCACATGGTTAAAGAGCCTTGTCATCAGCTGTTTACAGAGATCGGGGTTGCAGCCATGATCATCGCTCTACGCGCCCCCACGGGCGCACAACAGTAGCTGTTCTGGGGCACCGTCATATGATGTCCACCCAGAACAAGAGCTGCACTGCTTCTCCGTCATTTAATGGTGGGCGGGCAGCAAGTGGTTATAGCAGGGTTAGGATATAAAAAAATATCCCAAGCTTTGAACATCTCACAGGAGCACTGTTCAATGCATCATCCGAAAATGGAAAGAGTAAGGCACAACTAAAAATCTACCAAGACATGGCCATCCACCTAAACTGACAGGCCAGGCAAGGAGAGCATTAATCAGAGAAACAGCCAAGAGGCCCATGGTAACTCTGGAGGAGGTGCAAAGATCTACAGCTCAGGTGGGAGAATCTGTACACAGCACAACTATTGGTCATGCACTTCACAAATCTGGTCTTTATGGAAGAGTGGCAAGAAGAAAGCCATTGTTGGAAGAAAGCCATAAGAAGTCCCTTTTGCAGCTTGGGAGAAGCCATGTGGGGGACACAGAAGGTGCTCTGGTCAGATGAGACCAGAATTTAACTTTTTGGCCTAAAAGCAAAATGCTATGTGTGGAGGAAAACTAACACTGCACATCACCCTTGACACACCATCCTAACGTGAAACATGGTGGTGGCAGCATCATGTTGTGGGAATGCTTTTCTTCAGCAGGGACAAGGAAGCTGGTCAGAGTTGATGGGAAGGTGGATGGAGCCAAATACAGGGCAATCTTAGAAGAAAACCTATTAGAGTCTGCAAAAGACGTGAGACTAGGGCAGAGGTTCACCTTCCAGCAGGACAACGAGCCTAAACATACAGCCAGAGCTACAATGGAATGGTTTAGATAAAAGCATGTTAATGTGTTAGAATGGCCCAGTCAACGTCCAGACCTAAATCCAGTTGAGAATCTGTGGCAAGACTTGAAAAGTGCTGTTCAGAGACGCTCTCCATCCAGTCTGACAGAGCTTGAGCTATTTTGCAAAGAAGAATGGGCAAAAATGTCATTCTCTAGATGTGCAAAGCTGGTAGAGACATACCCAAAAAAGACTTGCAGCTGTAATTGCAGTGAAAGGTGGTTCTACAGAGTATTGACTCAGGGGGGGGCTGAATACAAATTCACGTCACACTTTTCAGATATTTATTTGTAAAAACAAATTTGAAAACCATTTATCATTTTCCTTCTACTTCACAATTATGTGCCACTTTGTGTTGGCCTATCGCATACAATCCCAATAAAATATATTTACGTTTTTGGTTGTAATATGACAAAATGTGGAAAATTTCAAGGGGTATGAATACTTTTTCAAGACACTGTATATTACTCCCTCAGTAGTGCAGTTAATAAAGTCATCAATCAAGTATTACTAGTTGTTGTTGCTATATATTTTTCGCTTAGTTTCTAGTTATTCTCACATTTGCAAGCATGACACCAAACCTTTTCCTAAAAAATGTCATAATTAATGATGATAATATTTTTTTTAAGGGGATGTACTATATTTTTTACTAACTTATGTTTCAAAGTGGGGGCTTTCCTATAAACCCATTTAGGCCATATGTGGTAGCATGGAACTCTGATGTTTATCCTTATTTAGTATGGACCAGTGTTTTGTTATAATTTGTTTCAATTTTCCTGTGTTGTACATTAGAATGCATACCCACTGCCATTCTGAGGCCTTTCCCACTACCATTCTGTTTTTCCCTAATCCTGGATAAGTGTTTCCCCTTCCATTTGCTTTACTCTTTGGTTTTCTTTATAACAAAATTCTTCTTCGTACTCTTCGTCAGGCATGGTGAAGGGGTCCTGCGTGACTCCGAAACGTTGCACCTTTTGTGTTGTGATCATGCAATAAACTAAACCGTTTGGACGCCACCGTGTGCTGATCCTTGGTGTGCTGGCAAATATCTACATTGTGACTTGAACCAGTATCCAGCTGGTTGTTGCTGCAGCACCCGACCTTTAAGAGCTTATACCAGGAACGTGTGCGATGGAAATATGAAACATTGCTATGAGAGGAACAGAGACCAGCTCAGCTGCAGACAGGCACAGCGCTGGATCGAGATTCAGGTAAGTATACAAGGAGGTGAGGGGTATTACTACTACTGAGACATTTTTTACCTTAACCACTTCAGCCCCGGAACAATTTACCCCCTTCCTGACCGCGTCATTTTTAGAGCTTTCTTTTGGTGGTATTTGATCACCTCTGCGGTTTTTATTTTTTGCGCTATAAACAAAAAATATTTTTTACTTTTTGCTATAATAAATATCCCCAAAAATATATTAAAAACAAATTTCTTCATCAGTATTCTTCTACATATTTTTGGTAAAAAAAAAAAAAAAAAAAAAAAAAAAAAAAAAAAAAATCGCAATAAGCGTATATTGATTGGTTTGCGCAGAAGTTATATCATCTACAAAATAGGGGATAGATTTATGGCATTTTTATTATTATTATTTTTTTTTTTTACTAGTAATGGCTGTGATCTGCAATTTTTATTGGGACTGCGACATTACGGTGGACGGATCGGAAACTTTTCACACTATTTTGGAACCATTTATATTTATACAGCGATCAGAGCTATAAATAGCCATTGATTACTGTATGAATGTCACTGGCAGGAAAGGGTTAACACTAGGGCTTGATCAAGGGGTTAAATGTGTGTCCTAGGGAGTGATTCTAACTGTGGGGGGATGGGACTGCCTGGGGGAGAAGACCGATGATTGTTCCTAAGCAGTAGGAACAACAAATCGCTCTCCTCACCCCTGACAGAACTGAGATCAAGGAATGCATTAAAGTAAAAAATGTTCTGCCATCAGAACCACTTTAATCTACATGGTACATTTGATTGCAGATGATACTAAATTCTTCTGGATTCAGAGTGAATGACACAGTGGACTGCTCAATGATCTCTGCACAGGTGGCACAGAAATAATTCCTAATGACACAGTGGACTGCATATTTTGTTTTTAAGGCCCCTTTCACACGATGGGACCGTACAGGTCCGCCTGTCAGTTTTGACAGCGGACCTGAACGGGCGCTCCATGTTAGTCTATGGAGCGTCGGATGTCAACGGAGACATGTCCGCTGACATCCGACCCGGTCCGATCCGCTGAAGAGCAGACGGATGGCCCTACGTTCAGGTCTGTCGCTGGCAGATCGGATCGGGGGAGATCTGACGAAAAAACGGACACACTGTCCGTTTTCGTCCGATCCCTCGATCGGCTCAGTGAGCAGAGAGGGACCTATCATCCGCCGGCTCAGCGGAGATCAACGGACAGATCTCCCGCTGAGCCGGCGGACCGAGGCGGGCTCCGTAGAAACGGAGCCCGCCTCATGTGAAAGGGGCCTTAGTGTTTGAAATTTGGCATAGGCAACACGTTATGTTGCTTCACAAATGCTTCTCTATGCTGGCATGCTGGAATAATATACGCTAGGTTTCATTTGAAGCACTTTATGTTGTTTTGGATAAATTTATGCAGTAAAAGCACTTTATTATGATGTTTAATATGAATTAAACACTGTATAGGTAGTGTGGCGAGTTGGGGTTTTATAGCTCAGTGGTAGTGCCAAAACAGTGCGTCTACTCCAGGCTAGAAATAGTTTTCAGGGCCTTCCTGCCCAATTTTATTTTTAAAAAAATGTCAAAAGTTCATACAGGTATGTCTTCCAACACAGGGGGTTCTCACCATCAATACGAACAAAACCTTATATTCCACCTCCTGACTCTCTTGGCAGCTTTACTGCTCTGATCAGTACCTCTTGTTCCTCCTGACCATTAGTACCTTTTGGTCTTCCTGACCATCAAACATGTCCCAGTGTTTGTGCACAGATGCTTAATGCCCACATCTTTCCTTGCAGCCTCCCAGCTGATGGACTCTCTCTCAGGCTCAGGCCTGGTTCTGTCCTAACCTGGACAGTACGGTGCATACAAGCACCTCTCACTGCTCCCTTCACACGCTGACCCCCCCGGGAGAGTGGGGCCCTGAGCTCTAACTCTGGACCTCATATGAAGCCAGCACACATGTGTGCCATTGGTGCGCTTAATTCTTATAAAATCTGGTGTAAACCACCATATTAAACAGTGGCATGGGCTTGCCCTGCCACAGTAGTTTTTTGTGGCAGTGCTGCACTTAAAAGGATTAAGATTGATAATTGATGTGAGAGTTACAGAGGAATGTAGGCAGCTTAGAGTTTAGGGGTGTATTGGAATAGTTGTGCAGGAGGTTTAAATTATTTTGTTTCATTTGATTTAAAATCTACCTATGCATATAAAAGAAAAACTTAATGCATTAAACTTTATCAGTTTTAACATCATATTGCTAGATTTAATACTTATATGATTAATGCATTGATGCACGATTCATTACATGAGGTTTGATGGAAGGAAACTGTGCTGACCATGGCAAACCATTTTGTTTAGCAAAGGCAATGTGATTGCTTTGAACATCCAGCAGGTGGGGCGTTTACTTACAGGTCTACCATGTAAAACATGGTATTTTCCTGAAGTCCTTTTTTCTTTTGGAGAAAAATGTCTGCATGCATTTCCCACAGAGCATTGCCCGATAAAAAAGGATTCCTATTTGTATTTGTACTCTGCTGAAATTAGATAGTGAAAAGCCAAAAATTATCAAATTTAGACTGCTGGCAGGAATATCCCATCTTTATTATTGTCGTTCGTCAAGAAGCTGGCTCCCAACAAAGAGAGCTAATGAACATGTGCAGAGCTACCCAATTTCTGTAAAAAGAAAATAAATAAATAAAAAAGATCCCTGAAACTAAAGAACAGAAATTTGAACCCGAGTGTGCATATCAGGTGCACCAAAAACAAAAATCCAACACTTGTACACTCTAAATTAAAAAAATAAATAAATTACGAATGCAACATTTTAGTTATCAGTATGATTCATCTTAACTACCTCCTTCCACAATAAACTGCTAGGAACCAGTACCTATCACCAATATCACAAGCTATATAAAGATTAATATTTTATTTACAGATGAAATGCCCTGTCCTGCCCAGACCTAACCACTTCCATCTACAACAACACGCTGTATCCTTAGATGCAGACAAGCAAAGAGGGTGTTTCACCGCTCAGGCAGACACAGACCCAGGTGTAAAGTTGAAGTAGAATTTTCAGAGCAGAAGAGCTCCAGGTGCTGGCTGAATGCTAGGCAAAGCAGGCTTGAGTAGAGGAGATTTGGATGCCGCACACCGGATGTAATCAAAACTTCACTTTATTGAAAAGATGGGATCATCAAAATAACAAGACCATCATGCATACTTTCTGCATGATGGTCTTGTTATTTTGATGATCCCATCTTTTCAATAAAGTGAAGTTTTGATTACATCCGATGTGCGGCATCCAAATCTCCTCTACTCAAGCCTACAACAACACGCTGTCATCCTCCCTAGACGTACTTGCTCCTCTTTCTACGCACAGAACCAGGCCCCATCTGCCAAAACCCTGGCAAACAGACGACACCAGAAGTCTCAAGAGACGTAGTCGTGCTCTTGAGCGAGCATGGCGTACATCTAAGTACCCTCTAAAAATCTGCCCTTCTCAAATACTCCTGCTAAGCAAACCTACTACAACACTCTCATCAAAACCCTCTCATCCAAACCTTGTCAACTCTTTTCTACCCTTAATTCCTTACTTCACCCCCCACCAACTTGCTTACCGATTAACAGATTGCCAACCATTTCCAAAGCAAAATCGACACCATTCGCAAGGAGATATCCAGCATTCAACTTCCTCCCCTACCCAACACATCAGGTCCAACACCGCACTCAATACTCTCCACCTTCTGCCCAGTTACCACTGAGGAAGTTGATAAACTCCTCTTCATGGCCCACCTCACCACCTGTCCCCTGGACCCTGTCCCCTCACAATTACTACGACCACCTTCCCACTCTATCCTAAACTCTCTAACCCACATCTTCAACCTCTCCTCCGGCACCTTTCCTTCCCTGCTCAAACATGCACTGGTTACCCCATACTTAAAAAACCTTCACTAGACCCCACCTGTTTGAATAACTTAAGACCCATATCCCTGTTCCATTTGTCTCCAAGCTCATCGAACGCCTAGTCCATAACCGAATGAGTCGCTACCTCACGGACAACCTTCTCGACCCCCTACAGTCCGGCTTCCATCCACAACATTCTACTGAAACTGCCCTACTAAAACTCACCAATGATCTACTAACGGCTAAAACCAATGGCCATTACTCCATACTCATACTCTTAGACCTCTCTGCTGCCTTCAACACAGTTGACCACCTGCTACTCCTCAGCAAACTACACTCCCTTGGCCTCTGTGATTCTGCTTTACCCTGGTTCTCCTCCTACCTATCTCAGAACACTTTCAGTGTCACTTACAACTCCATCTCCTCTACTCCTCTTCCTCTCTCTGTTGGGGTACTCAAATTCTCTGTCCTTGGGCCCCTCCTATTCTCGCTCTATACCTCTTCCCTGGGCCAGTTGATAATCTCCGATGGCTTCCAATACCACCTCTACGCTGATGACACCCAGATCTATCTCTCCACTCCTCAACTCACCCCCTCCATCACCTCACGGATCTCAAACTTACTGAATGACATCTCGGTATGGATGTCAAACCACTTTCTCAAACTCAATCTTTCTAAAACTGAGCTTGTAATATTTCCTCCTTCCCTGTCCCCCCCACGACTTTACCATTAATATCAACAGCAAAACCATTGGTCCCTCCACACATGCCAAAGTGCTGGGTGTAATCCTTGACTCTGACCTCTCCTTCAGCCCCCACATCCAATCACTGGCTAAATCCTGCCGCCTTAACCTTCGCAACATCTCCAGAATTTGACCCTTCCTGACTAATGACACCACACAGCAACTTATTCACTCCTTAATTTTTTCCCGCCTTGACTACTGCAACTCTCTCCTTAATGGCCTACCCTTACGCAGGCTATCCCCCCTTCAGTCTATCACGAATGCTGCTGCTAGACTAATACACCTCACTAATCAATCTGTGACTGCTGCCCCTCTCTGCCTATCCCTTCACTGGCTTCCCCTACCCCACCGTATAAAATTCCCCAGCTACATCACCAACCTCATCTGCAAATATCGCCAAAATCCTCCCCTCCACTCCTCCCAGGACCTCCTGCTCTCTAGCTCCCTTGTTACCTCCTCTCATGCTCGTCTTCAGGACTTCTCCAGAGCCTCTCCCATCCTCTGGAATTCCCTGCCCCGGTATATTCGATCAGCCCCTAACCTGTCCACCTTTAGGAGATCCCTGAAAACTCACTTATTCAGGGAAGCCTATACCACACCCACCTAACAACACCATCAAATCATTCCCCACATCTATTACCTTTTGTACCACCACCCCCACCCTTTAGAATGTAAGCTCTACGAGCAGGGTCCTCCTGTCCCTTCTGTATTGTACTGTATTTGTGCTGTCCCCCCCTCTACATTGTAAAGTGCTGCGAAAACTGTTGGCACTATATAAATTGTGAATAAAAATAATGAAATGTAAAGAAAAGAACACTATATGCACACATGAGGCCCTAGGCAAACTTGGTGTTTAGCATGGAGTTACAGTGATTAGCTGTGGGTGGAAGGCACAGGTGTCCTGTCCAGCCCTGCTGCCTGCAGCCTATCAAATGCTATGAGAATCTGATAGCTGCTTCAGCTAAATAATGTACTTAGCTGTACGAATGTTTATGGCAGCATGTGTCTAGGGATGAATGCCCAGAACGCAGGCTTCATGTGTTCTGGGCATTTGTCCCTGGGTGCATATGGCCCTAAATGTTTGCACAGCTAAGTGCATTATCCAGATGCAGCATCCATCAGACCTCCAGAGTTTGACAGGCTGCCACCTGGGTCCTCCGACTACAGCTAAATGCCAGAGCCCCATGCACCATGCCTAAATGCCCAGTGTGCTTGGGGCTGTATTGTGAACTCAAGAGTAAATGTGTGATAACCAGAAAATATATACCTTAGTCAAAAAATTGGATGTGGCAAATTGAACTTGGAGAGGCAGTTAAAATATATTGCTTCTACTTGAGACAAAAAACAGAATGACTCAAGCTATGGATTCATAGCAAAATTGAGGCCACCATACTAGAAAAGATCCCTAAGCACTGTAGGGTCTGGCAACCTAGTGGTGGACCACTTTCTCAAGCCTGACTTTGATTCTTCTCTCCTCGAGCCCTGACATTCAAGGCCTATTCAGGATTGTTGATTGTGTCAATCGCCTGGCTCAAATGGCTGACCTCTCTTCCCTCTCTCTTCTCTTCCCTTTCTCCCTTTTTTCTCCCTTCTTACCCAGTTTATCTTTTTTATTATTATTTTTTCTTTTACAAGTATTAGGGATATTCCCCTCTCTCTATTGGTGCCTCACGATATTGGATCACCTGATGGCATTATAGTCCCAGTCGCACGGACTTATGTAACATGTGTTTTCAGAGGGCCTGAACCTCCTTTTTCTCTGTACTCATATTTAAAACCATTTTTTCCAATGCAACACAGCACTGTTTTGGTTATTCTAATCCTTATAGCTGTGAAGTTATTTGTGAACTCGTATATTTTTTGTTGTTACCAACGTTATTGATGTTATGTATACTTTGTAATCCCATCAATAAAAATATTGAACAAGAAAATATAATGCTTACCCTTTAGGTGAGACAAAAGAAATCACTCAACATAATCCACAAACAATGGTTGTAGGCATCCCAGCCCTTTCTCAAGTTCATTTCTCTTTTGACTGATCCATTTATAAAACAATATTGCATGGCCCTTTGTCCAACAAATATGCATGTACATTTCTTCTGTGCGGATTTGGCAAAAAGCAAGAAATGCAATAAAACAAATTTAACAACCAGACAGAATGTATTCAATGGTTACATTTATTTGCCAGAGGTTACTCTTGTGTGCTAATTACCTCTAGCATTCTCTAGAACTGTTACATGGTATCTCTTGTAACCAAGATTTGTGTATTTCATAGCTCCATCTTAAATGCCATAATGTGATATTTTACTACTGCCCATTATAAAACAACATTTGTTCAGAAGAGAAAACAGTCTACAGAACATTTTTTTTTTGCCCAATTCACACAAAACGAACATACATGCAGATTTTCTGAAAGAATGGCTATGCAATTTTTTCTTAAATAAACCCCTTAGTGTTTCCAGCAGTGTAATTGGAGCCCGTTTGGTGTGTGTATTTATATTAATTACAGCTCATCTATGGTTAAAATCTAAAAATACTGTATATTATTCATAATGTCCATATACTGTAACGTAAAAGTTATAAACAATTTAAAAAAACTTAAAAACAAAGTGAAGCATTCCTTACTTGTGTTTTCGACCCAAAGAGAAGACGATCAGAGTTCTTTCCAATCTTTAGCCAGGTTTTTGCTGCATTTAGAGAGAACCCTTCCTACAAGCAAATAGGAATTAGAACTAAAAACTTTGACTATAACAACGTATAACAACAAATTAAAGGGCTGTGTTGACGGTATCGGTGGCCCTTCTCACCACCACAAAAAAGTGATCAGGTGGCTGAAGAGCTCAAACAATGGCACAAAATCCATGGCTGCAGCCATGAGTGTGTTTTACCCACTTAATATTCATCCAATGTCTATAGGTTTTTGAAATTGACAGTTTCCATTTTCCCAACATTTTTCATTTTGGTGGGCACACTGGTAATCAATGCGGAGGGCAAAATTAATAATGATAAATAATAATAATAATAGTCAGGCCCAAAACTTTCTCTTTAGTTTAGGATAGAGTAAGGAAAGATTAAAAATGCTGCCTAGTTTTTACTGCTATCTAGGGCTTTGTAAAAGAGATTTACCTTGACTTACTGTCACAGTGGCAATAGTTTCACCAGACAGGAAGTGAGAGAAAATCTGCAACAGGGACACTGAGAGCAATACAAATCTGATCTGGTTCTAGACCTCCTCTACTATCCCTAAAGAAAAAAAAGACATTTTCCTGACGCCAACATGGCAGCATACATATGATATAGCTACGCCCCTATATCCACCCACAGGACCTGTTTAGCTCTATAAAAGTCTGAATGAGAGCTACCTCCCCCATTTGCCTAGTTTCCAATATTCTGGAACTTCGAGAAGCATTCATGGCGTTGACCACCTTGCTGCACAGGGTCGCCCAGTCCTGCTCTGTCTGAACAACACGGCAGCAGTGGCCTATATGCAGCAACAAGGTGGGACACACAGTCAATCCCTCTTAAGAGAGGTGGAACCGACCATGACATTGGCACAACAATATCTCCCAGATTTGAGGGCCATATATCTTCCAGGCTGTCAGAACTTGGTAGCGGATCGCCTATCCAGACAATTCAAGGATCCCAACGAATGGTCCCTTCACCCGAAGTGTTTAAGCAGATCATCCACGAGTGGGGGTGTCCGCAACTGGATCTTTTTGTCTCATCAACCAACTGCAAGGTGAGCCGGTTCCTCTCATGCCACCCTAAGAGCTGGCAATTAGCTGACAGCTGAGCGGCCAGCTCAGAGAAGGAAGGGCTGAGCCAGCCCCGACACCTAGTGACCCAAATGTATCTCAAATCCTGTCTTTCCTGCAATCAGGATTGGATTGGGGCTAAGCCTAAGTTCGCTTAACCAGTTGCCGACTGCCGCACGACGATGTACGTCGACAGAATGGCACGGGCAGGCATATGGGCATTCCTGTACATCCCTGCCTCCCGATTGCGCCACCCCCAGGTACCCCCATATACTACCTAATAAATGTTTTAACCCCCTGATTGCCCCCTAGTTAACCCTTTCGCCAGTGATCACCGTACAAGTGTTACGGGTGACGATGGTTAGTTTGTTTTTTATACCCGCCGTTTATTACCCAATAAAGGTTTAACCCCTTGATCGCCCGGCGGGTGATATCAGTTAGGTTTTAGGGTCAGTTAGGGTCTGCGTCGCCCCAGGCATCGTCAGATTAGTGCCAGTACCGTTAACACTCATGCACGCAGCATACACCTCCCTTAGTGGTATAGTATCTGAACGGATCAGGATCTGATCTGATCAGATCTATACTAGCGTCCCCAGCTGTTTTTCACCAAAGATATCTATACATCTATTGTGGACCAGAGCAATTTGTATGCTGGTCAATACATCGTTGCTAATCCCCAGTCGTCCCTTGCCAGAGATTGGAAACCAATTAAGACCTTTCTGGGCTTATCCCTTAACATGGGTATAACTAAAAAGAGTGAGTTGCGGTCATATTGGTCCACTGACACAATTCACCATATGCCCATGTTCTCTGCTTCCAAGGCCAGGGCACGATACGAGCAGATCTGGGAGTTCATGCACTTCAACAACAATGAACTCTGTCATCCTCGTGGAGACCCTGGATACGATAGGCTCCACAAAATTCAGCCCCTTGTACACCACTTCAACCAACATTTTGCAGACTTGTTTACTCCCCATCAAGTTGTCTGCGTTGATTAATCCCTGATTAAGTTTTCTGGCCGCTTGTCTTTTAAACAGTATCTTCCCAGCAAGCGTGCCAGATACGGGGGTCAAGATGTATATGCGCTGTGTGGTGGGGCCACAGGCTATACATGTAGTTTTATGGTTTACGAGGGAAGAGATAGTCACGTAGAGCCGGAGAACTGCCCAGACAACATAGAGAGCGCTGGCAAGATTGTGTAGGACTTGGTGTCACCCTTATTCGGAAAGGGGTACCATTTGTATGTGGACAATTACACGAGCATGCCACTTTTTAGTCACTTGTTTATTCATCAGATTGGCGTATGTGGCACCGTGTGACCTAATCGCCAGGGCTTACCCCAGAGCCTTGTAGATTCCCGTCTTAGGCTGGGGGAGAGAGCCTGCTTCAAGTGTAATAATTTGTTCGCTGTGAAGTCGAGAGATAATAAGAATGTTTTCGTTCTTTCCTCCCTTCATGCAGACACGACGATCCAAATTCCTACGGCGACTGGTGTTGTGGAGAAACGCTCATGTACTATACAGAGCTTCAAAACGGACTGGATCCTTCCTTAAATTCCAGGAAGAGATCGTCAGAGCAAATGTAGTAAGCAAATGCAGTAAGCCGTTTTATTTTTTACTATTTTTTTGTATTTGCTTTGCACAGATTTTTTTATCTTGACAGCAACAGCGTTTGCTCCCACGATACATAAAGCCGTGACTCCAGCGGTGTAGGAGGTGATTTCACCACCACAGGTAAAAACAAAATGGTGCATATATGCCCATCATTAGAAGTGGGTGGATGAAGGGAGGTATTCTAATGGTGGGCATACCCACCGATCAATCTCCGTTTTTCATTCAGCCCACAGGCTGAACTTATTATGTCATTATTTTATCTTGTGAATACTATTACTGCTATATACAATAAATTAGTGATTGCTAATTACCTGCTTTACAATATTATTGATGTTCATGATTTTAATTATACCCAATATTGTCCACTTTCATTTGTATTGTGATATCGCCAGGGATGCATGTTTCATATAAAGTCCCACCCTCCTTTCCTTTTCTTCAAATTATTAGGGATGGAGGCGCCTGGCGTTACATGCCTTGCGCTCTCATATGAAGTCACACTTAGTTGTTTTAGGTTTTTATTCATATTTTTTGTATGCATGAAAAAAAAAATTACAATATATGCCCAAGAAGAACCAGCAACGTATTGGTATTTGAGTGGTTATACCAGAATAATGCCTGCAGGTTTAGGTATCATCTTGGTATCATTCTTTTCAACCAGCGGTCGGCTTTCATGTAAAAGCAATCCTAGTGGCTAATTAGCCTCTAGACTGCTTTTACAAGCAGTGGGAAGGAATGTCCCCCCCCTCCCACCATCTTCCATGGTTTTCTCTGGCTCTCCTGTCCCAACAGGGAACCTGAGAATGCAGCTGGTGGTTCCGCCAGCTGACCATAGAGATGATCAGAGACCAGAACGGCTCCAATCATCTCTATGGCCTAAGAAACCGGAAGCTACGAGCATTTCGTGACTTAGATTTTGCCGGATATAAACAGCGCCATTGGGAAATTGGGAAAGCATTTTATCACACTGATCTTGGTGTGGTCAGATGCTTTGAGGGCAGAGGAGAGATCTAGGGTCTAATAGACCCCAATTTTTTTTAAAAAAAAAAAAAAAAAAAAAAAAAAGAAGAAGGAGTACCCGTCACTACCTATTGCTATATTATATAGGGGATATTTACATTCCCTGAGATAACAATAAAATGATAAAAAAAAAAAATGAAAAGGAACAGTTTAAAAATAAAATGAAAAAGCAAAATAAATAAAAAAAAAAAAAAAAGCACCCCTGTCCCCCCCCTGCTCTCGCGCAAAGGCGAACGCACGCGTCGGTCTGGCGTCATATGTAAACAGCAATTGCAACATGCATGTGAGATATCACCGCAAAGGTCAGGTCGAGGCCAGTAATTTTAGCAGTAGACCTCCTCTGTAAATCTAAAGTGGTAACCTGTAAAGGCATTTAAAGGCTTTTAAAAATGTATGTAGTTTGTTGCCGCTGCACGTTTGTGCGCAATTTTAAAGCATGTCGTGTTTGGTATCCATGTGCATCCATTGTTATCCATTTGGGCAATATAGTGTGTTTTAGTGCATTAAAATTTTAAAAAAGTGTGTTTTTTCTAAAGAAAATGCATTTGAAAAATCGCTGCGCAAATACTGTGTGAAAAAAAAAAGAAACACCCACCATTTTAATCTGTAGGGCCTTTGCTTTAAAAAATATATAAACAAAAAGTGTCAGAAAGGGCTTTGTCTTCAAGTGATTAGAAGAGTTGGTGATATGTGACATAAGCTTCTAAATGTTGTGCATAAAATGCCAGGACAATTCAAATGACCCCATTTTGGAAAGTAGACACCCCAAGCTATTTGCTGAGAGGCATGTTGAGTCCATGGAATATTTTATATTTTGACATAAGTTGCGGGAAAAAATAATTTTTTTTTTCACAAAGTTGTCACTAATGATATATTGCTCAAACATGCCATGGGCATATGTGAAATTACACCCCAAAATACATTCTGTTGCTTCTCCTGAGTACGGGGATACCACATGTGTGAGACTTTTTGGGAGCCTAGCCGCGTACGGGACCCCGAAAACCAAGCACCGCCTTCAGGCTTTCCAAGGGTGTAAATTTTTGATTTCACTCTTCACTGCCTATCACAGTTTCGTAGGCCATGGAATGCCCAGATGGCACAAACCCCCCCCCCCCCCCAATGACCCCATTTTGAAAAGTAGACACCCCAAGCTATTTGCTGAGAGGTATGGTGAGTATTTGCAGATCTCGCTTTTGTCACAAAGTTTTGAAAATTGAAAAAAGAAAAAAAAAATGTTTTCTTTGCTTTCTTCATTTTCAAAAACAAATGAGAGCTGCAAAATACTCACCATGCCTCTCAGCAAATAGATTGGGGTGTCTACTTTCCAAAATGGGGTCATTTGGGGGAGTTGTGCTATCTTGGCATTTTATGGCCTTCGAAACTGATAGGTAGTGAGGAGTGAAATCAAAAAATTTACGCCCTTAGAAATCCTGAAGGCGGTGATTGGTTTTCAGGGCCCCCTACCCGGCTAGGCTCCCAAAAAGTCCCACACATGTGGTATCCCCGTACTCAGGAGAAGCAGCAGAATGTAATTTGGGGTGTAATTACACAGATGCCCATGGAATGTGTGAGCAATATATCATTTAGTGACAACTTTGTGCAAGAAAAAAAAAAGTTTTTCATTTTCCCGCAACTTGTGGCAAAATATAAAACATTCCATGGACTCAACATGCCTCTCAGCAAATAGCTTGGGGTGTCTACTTTCCAAAATGGGGTCATTTGGGGGGTTTTGTGCCATCTTGGCATTTTATGGCCTTCAAATTTGTGATAGGTAGTGAGGAGTGAAATCAAAAATTTACGCCCTCAAATACCATCAAAGGAAAGCTCTATTTGTGTGAACAAAAGGACGCAAATTTCGTTTGGGTACAACATTGCATGACCGCGCAAATACCAGTTAAAACAGCGCAGTGCCAAATTGTAAAAAGTCCTCCGGTCATTGAGCTGCCAAATGGTCCAGGGCTGAAGTGGTTAAGGTGAAAAGTTTCAGCCATCTCGGCTTTTACCCAAAAAAAGGGGCATCAAGCCTGCTGGTGGAGCACTTCATGAGAGCGAAACTTAGACTATGCCCTCCCAAGAGAAATAGGTTCCCTCAATGGGACCTGGCAGTAGTCCTCAATTTTCTAGCAAACCCTCCTAGTACTCCGACAAAAGACTGTTCATTATGGGATATTACCTTAAAAATGGCTTTCCTAATAGCCATAACTTCAGGGGGAAGGGTGTCTGAACTCCAAGAATTGGGGGCAGCCGAACCTTATTCCATGTTCTTCCCAGACAGGGTTATGCTGAGACCATTGGATCACTTTGTACCTAAAGTGGCATCTATATTTCATCTCTCCAGTGAATGGGTGCTTCCAGCCTTTCCAGCGGAATCACATGCTGATTTGCACGAGATGTAAATTTTGCAAGTCCTCAAAGCCTGTTTCCTGGCTACTTCCACATTCAGACGTTCTGACAGACTTTTTATCATACCTACCGGAAAATTTAAAGGGACAGAGGCCTCGGCCAGAACCATCTCGGCCTGGATAGTAAAAAGTATTCACCGGGCATATAGAGTGGCTGGGAAGGATCCTCTGGAGGTGGTTAGTGCTCACTCAACCAGGGCGATGTCTTTTTCTTGGACAGCATGGGCAGGAGTGTCTCTGGAGACAGTCTGAAAAGCGGCTAGCTGGTCATCACATCATACGTTCTTAAAACACTACAGGGTGCATCCAGCAGCTCTTACTAAAGCAGAGTTTGGGAGTGAAACTATCCAAGCTTCTATGTCCACTGTTAAATAAAGACTAAGTTTGCAGCATTAAACCCTCCCACTCAAAAGCTCATTATTTAGGCTGCCATGTTGGTGTCAGGAAAATGGAAAATTGTATCAAATACTTACCATAATTTTCCTTTCCTGACGCCAATACATGGCAGCATACAAACCCTCCCTCTGATTTTTGTACTTTATACAGGGAATGGGGGAGGTAGCTCTCAGTCAGACTTTTATAGAGCTAAACAGGCCCTGTGGGTGGATATAGGGGCGGAGCTATATCATATGTATGCTGCCATGTATTAGCGTCAGGTAAGGAAAATTACGGCAAGTATTTGATACAATTTTCCATTTTTTTTAATTCTGTCTGTGTTGATGTTGGAGATTTTCCCGTGAAATCTTCCCGTTAAATTTTCAAGTTAAAGACTTGAAACAAAAGTTCTGACTTGACATAGTGTATACTTTTAGTTGTGTTTTTGGGAATGAAGTTGGTTTATGAGGGTTATGAAAACACTTACATTTTTATTTTTATATAAAATTACCAAAATTTGTATTTTTTCAAACAAGTTTTAAATTATTTCTTGGTGCATATCATTTTCACCTAGAAAGAAATACGGTGTCAGCTGTCAGTGCTCACATGTCAAACATTTGGCTTTGTTAGTAAGCAAAGCCATGTGACTTTTTCCCAAGCAAATTTCACTGAAAGTGGTTGTAAAGGCCCACGTTTTTTACCTTCATGCATTCTATGTGCAGCAGCCCCCCTAATACTTACCTAAGCCCCCTTTCAATCAAGCAATGTTCACAAGAGCCTTGCCTCCCACTCCTGATTGGCTTAGGCAGCCAGTGAGCCAATCAGGACATGGGGTGGTGAATGGAAACACAGAGCCACAGCTCGGGAGCAAGCCTGCTTGGGTGCCCCCAAAGCAAGCTCTGGGGGCACCTGGCAGGAGGGAGGAGTCAGGAGCACTGGCATGGGACCCAAGAAGGGGAGGATCTGTGCTGCTCTGTGCAAAACCACTGCACAGAGCAGGCAAGTATAACATGTCTGTTATTTAAAAAAAAAAAAAAACAAACAAGGCTTTAATATCGCTTTAAAGTGGATGTAAACACACCGATCACACTGTGTAAACTAAATGCACAGTATTAAGCTGCCCATATGTATAAAGCTGATGCATATGTCCTGCAGTCCTACCCCCTTCAACTGTTGGAGCCCTGCAAAACTCGGGAACCAATGGGCGGGACCCTTTGCCAGAGCTCAGGGTGCGGAGTCATGATGTCACATGACTCCCCGCCCACCTTTCGACTCTGCCCCTCGCCAGGCAACGTCGTGAGGCCGAAACTTGTACCTGCACATTGAAAAGTGCACGCAGATCAGTCATGTCTGCGTGCACAAAACAAGCAGAGCGTGCTCACAGCCCCCCCCCCCCCCCCCTTTTCAATGTGCGCATGTCAAATATACTCAGTGCCTGGTCAGTAGCTTTGACAGCTCATCAGGAAAGGCACCACATGACTTCAGCATGCCTAATCATGCTGAGGGGTGGAGCAGTGAAACCTGGGAGAGCTTTAGAAGAAAGGAGGAGGGATGTGCAGCTGGAATCATAGCTGAAGTAAACAAGGCAGATCTCCGTTCTGTCAGGAGATGACACTGAGATCTGTCTTCCTGGGTAAGCAGGAAGATGGATCTGTGTGTTTCCCCAGTCACACAGTCCCCCTTACAGTTAGTAATCACAAACAGGGAACATATTTAACCCCTTGATCGCCCCTGATGTTAACGCCTCCCTGCCAGTGTCATTAGTACAATGTCAGTGCATATTTTTAGCACTGATTACTGTATTAATGTCACTGGTTCCCTAAAAAGGGTCAAAAATGTTAGTTAGGTGTCTGATCTGTCCGCCACAATGCCGCAGTCCTGCTGATCGCCGCCCTTACTAGTAAAAAAAAAAAAAATAATAATAAAAATGCCATAAATCTATTTCCTATCCTGTAGTTACTATAACGTTTGCGCAAACCAATCAATATACACTTATTGGGGTTTTTTTTTTACCAAAAATATGTAGAAGAATTTATATTGGCCTAAACTGATGAATAAATTAGTTTTTTTATATATTTTTTTTGGATATGTATCATTGCAGAATGTAAACATTTTTTTTCTTTTAACCACTTCAGCCCCGGAAGATTTTACCCCCTTCCTGACCAGAGCACTTTTTACAATTCGGCACTGCGTCGCTTTAACTGCTAATTGCGCGGTCATGCAATGCTGTACCCAAATGAAATTTGCGTCCTTTTCTTCCCACAAATAGAGCTTTCTTTTGATGGTATTTGATCACCTCTGCCGTTTTTATTTTTTGCGCTATAAAACGGAAAAAGACCGAAAATTTTGAAAAAAAATGATATTTTCTACTTTTTGTTATAAAAAAAATCCCATAAACTAAATTTTAGTCATACATTTAGGCCAAAATGTATTCGGCCACATGTCTTTGGTAAAAAAATGTCAATAAGCGTATATTTATTGGTTTGCGCAAAAGTTATAGCGTCTACAAACTAGGGTACATTTTCTGTAATTTACACAGCTTTTAGTTTATGACTGCCTATGTCATTTCTTGAGGTGCTAAAATGGCAGGGCAGTACAAAACCCCCCCAAATGACCCCATTTTGGAAAGTAGACACCCCAAGGAAATTGCTGAGAGGCATGTTGAACCCATTGAATATTTATTTTTTTTGTCCCAAGTGATTGAATAATGACAAAAAAAAAATAAAATAAAAAATTTACAAAAAGTTGTCACTAAATGATATATTGCTCACACAGGCCATGGGCATATGTGGAATTGCACCCCAAAATACATTCAGCTGCTTCTCCTGAGTATGGGGATATCACATGTGTGGGACTTTTTGGGAGCCTAGCCGCGTACGGGGCCCCGAAAACCAAGCACCGCCTTCAGGATTTCTAAGGGCATAAATTTTTGATTTCACGCCTCACTACCTATCACAGTTTTGAAGGCCATAAAATGCCAAGATGGCACAAAACCCCCCCAAATGACCCCATTTTGGAAAGTAGACACCCCAAGCTATTTGCTGAGAGGCATGGTGAGTATTTTGTAGCTCTCATTTGTTTTTGAAAATGAAGAAAGACCAGAAAAAAAAGGTCTGCAAAATACTCACTATACCTCTCAGCAAATAGCTTGGGGTGTCTACTTTCCAAAATGGGGTCATTTTGGGGGGTTTTGTGCCACCTGGGCATTCCATGGCCTCCGAAACTGTGATAGGCAGTGAAGAGTGAAATCAAAAATTTACGCCCTTAGAAAGCCTGAAGGCGGTGCTTGGTTTTCGGGGTCCCGTGCGCAGCTAGGCTCCCAAAAAGTCCCACACATGTGGTATCCCCGTACTCAGGAGAAGCAGCAGAATGTATTTTGGGGTGTAATTTCACATATCCCCATGACATGTTTGAGCAATATATCATTTAGTGACAACTTTGTGCAAAAAAAAAAAAAAAAAATTTGTCTCTTCCCCGCAACTTGTGTCACAATATAAAATATTCCATGGACTCGACATGCCTCTCAGCAAATAGCTTGGGGTGTCTACTTTCCAAAATGGGGTCATTTGGGGGGGTTTTGAACTGTCCTGGCATTTTATGCACAACATTTAGAAGCTTATGTCACACATCACCCACTCTTCTAACCACTTGAAGGCAAAACCCTTTCTGACACTTTTTGATTACGTGAAAAAATTATTTTTTTTTGCAAGAAAATTACTTTGAACACCCAAACATTATATATTTTTTTAAAGCAAATGCCCTACAGATTAAAATGGTGAGTGTTTCATTTTTTTTTTTTCACACTGTATTTGCGCAGCGATTTTTCAAACGCATTTTTTGTGGAAAAAACACACTTTTTTAAATTTTAATGCACTAAAACACACTATATTGCCCAAATGTTTGATGGAATAAAAAAGATGATCTTAAGCCGAGTACATGGATACCAAACATGACATGCTTTAAAATTGCGCACAAACGTGCAGTGGCAACAAAATTAATACATTTTTAAAAGCCTTTAAAAGCCTTTACAGGTTACCACTTTAGATTTACAGAGGAGGTCTACTGCTAAAAATACTGCCCTCGATCTGACCTTCGCGGTGATACCTCACATGCATGGTGTAATTGCTGTTTACATTTGACGCCAGACCGACGCGTGCGTTCGCCTTAGCGCGAGAGCAGGGGGGACAGGGGTGCTTTTTTTTTTTTTTTTTTTTTTTTTTATTATTTTTTTGCTTTTTTATCTTATTTTTAAACTGTTCCTTTCATTTTTTTTTTAAATCATTTTTATTGTTATCTCAGGGAATGTAAATATCCCCTATGATAGCAATAGGTAGTGACAGGTACTCTTTTTAGAAAAAATTGGGGTCTATTAGACCCTAGATCTCTCCTCTGCCCTCAAAGCATCTGACCACACCAAGATCGGTGTGATAAAATGCTTCCCCAATTTCCCAATGGCGCTGTTTACATCCGGCGAAATCTAAGTCATAAAATGCTCGTAGCTTCCGGTTTCTTAGGCCATAGAGATGTTTGGAGCCACTCTGGTCTCTGATCAGCTCTATGGTCAGCTGGCTGAATCACCGGCTGCATTCTCAGGTTCCCTGTTGAGACAGGAGAGCCAGAGAAAAACACGGAAGACGGTGTGGGGGGGGGCATTCCCTCCCACTGCTTGTAAAAGCAGTCTAGAGGCCAATTAGCCGCTAGGATTGCTTTTACATGAAAGCCGACCGCTGGCTGAAAAGAATGATACCAAGATGATACCTAAACCTGCAGGCATCATTCTGGTATAACCACTCAAATTCGTGAATGGTGTACCTGAAGACCAAAAAATGGTTAACAATAAAGCACAGTAAACGGTAAAGTATAAAAAATTGCATACCTGAAAAGCAAACATGATAAAACATAATAACAATAAAACATTGCAGAATAGAATACAGTAAAAAAGAGCAGAACAATAGAGAGAGAGAATAAAACAACAACTATTTTTTTTTATTTTTGTTTGTGTTTTTTTTGCAAACTTGTAACTTTTATAACTGTAACCGGTTCCAGGTTCGGGTCTCTCAAAATGCGATGGCATCTTGGGAGACCCTGTGAAAGTGTGCCTAGTCTGTGCAATGCTGTACCCTACGCTAACACTCAACTAGTGAATGGTAGCGTTCAAAACATTCACCAATGCAAAGACCAGGATTGTCAGGACAGGAGGGACAATAATAGCAGGTGTCACGCCTATATCCGCGCTTGCTGCAGACACAACATCTTTTTGGGGGGGTTTGTTGGGTAGGGGTACTCGGGAGGACATAAAAATGCCTCTCATGCAGCTGACTGCATTTGGTTGGGGATGTGAATGGGGGAAGTACGGGCGCTGCAGAAGTGGTGGGTTCCCAATTAGGATTGGCGAATGCAGTAGGAAGGGCACTATGGGCACGACGGGCCTGTGTTTGTCTTTTTGGTGGCAGCGGGACACTACTTGTGCTTGCCACCTCACCAGCTTGAACTGCACTTATGGGACTCGCCACGTCACCAAGTGTTACTGCAGTGCTGGTTTGACTACGACCGGGGTGTACTAGGCCGCTGGTGCTTGCCAGTTCACCAAAACGCTACAAAAAAAACTGTTAGCGATCGCAGGGATCAGGCCTGACTCTGCGAACGCTGCAGTTATGTGTTCTGTAAGTGACAGTGATCGATCGATACTGCACTTGGGTGGGCTGGGCTGGGCCAGGCGGAGGGGCAAAACGCAGGTGCTAGCAGGTATCTGGGCTGGTCCCACTAACACTGCGTTTTTGGGAACCCTAAACTGCTGGGGACGCTAGTATAGATCTGATCGGATCAGATATTGATCCGTTCAGATACTATACCACTAAGGGAGGTGTACGGTGCGTGCGTGGGTGTTAGCTGTACTGGCGCTAACCTGACGCTGCCTGGGTCTGGTGCTTACCAGTTCACCAAAACGCTACCAAAAAAACTGTTAGCGATCGCAGGGATCAGGCCTGACTCTGCGAACGCTGCAGTTATGCGTTTAGTGTTTTGTAAGTGTCAGTGATCGATCGATACTGCACTTGGGTGGGCTGGGCTAGGCTGGGCGGAGGGGCAAAACGCAGGTGCTAGCAGGTATCTGGGCTGATCCCGCTAACACTGCGTTTTTGGGAACCCTAAACTGCTGGGGACGCTAGTATAGATCTGATCGGATCAGATATTGATCCGTTCAGATACTATACCACTAAGGGAGGCGTATGCTGCGTGCGTGGGTGTTAGCGGTACTGGCGCTAATCTGACGCTGCCTGGGGCGACGCATATCACCGCCGGGCGATCAGGGGGCTAAACCTTTATTCGGTAATAAAACGGCGGGTGCCCTGACACTATAAAAAATAAACGAACTAACCAGCGTCACCCGTAACAGTTATACGGTGATCAGTGGTGAAAGGGTTAACTAGGGGGCAATCAAGGGGTTAAAACATTTATTAGATAGTATATGGGGGTCCCTGTCGCTATAAAACGCTGACGGCGAACCTAAATATTTACCTCACTAACTAGCGTCACCAGCGACACTAATACAGCGATCAGAAAAATGATCGCTTAGTGACACTGGTGACAGGGGGTGATCAAGGGGTTAAAACTTTATTAGGGGGGGTTAGGGGGGTACCCTAGACCTACGGGGGGCTAACCCTAATTGTCCTACCACTGCTAACTGTCACAAACTGACACTATGCAGCAATCAGGAAAAAAAAAAAAAAAAAAAAAAAAAAAAAAAAAAAAACCTGCTTGGTGTCAGTTTGTGACAGGGGGGGGGGGGTGATTGGGGGGGGATCGGGGTGTTTAGTGTGCCTGGCATGTTCTACTGTGTTGTGTAGTGTTGTGCACTTACTTACATGTCGTCTCTCCTCGGGCCGGAACGGAAACTCCCGAGCCGAGGAGAGATGACATCACATCCTCTGCCTCTGTGTACTATACAGAGGCAGAGGATGTTTCTCATTGGCTGGGAGCGATCGCGAGGGGGGGGGCCACGATCGGATGGCCTCCCCCTCGTCTCTCAACTCTCCCAGCCAAATGCCGACCGCAGCTGGCACCGGAGGGGGGTCCGATCGGACCCCCCGCCCGCGGGAAGGCAATCACGTACCAGGTACGTGATTTTGCCTGCCCGTGCCATTCTGCTCACGTATATAGGCGTGAGGCGGTCGGCAAGTGGTTAAAATTGTCAGTTTTTTTTGTTTATTGCGCAAAAAATAAAAGGTGATCAAAAACCACCAAAAAAAAGCTCTATTTGTGGGGAAAAAAAAAGGACGTCAATTGTGTTTGGGTACAACATCGCATGACCGCGAAATTGTCAGTTAAAATATCTAGTGCCGTATCGCAAAAAAATGGCCTGGTCATTAAGGGGGTAAACCTTCCGGAGCTGAAGTGGTTAAAAAGTTTTTTTGCAGGTTTACATCCACTTTAAGCAGTCCTCATGGCAAAATCTGAGAATAATTCAAATGAAGCTTTAGTGATAGTGAAATCAGTAATTTCACTCCTAAATCAATTGAGTTCAGTTAAATTAGCTGCTCAATTCTAAGAGACCCTATTGTCTCCAAAAACTTTTGTTTGGAAATGAATGTTTAACACAAAGAAAAAAAAATCTATTTACTTGAGTTTGATTTAATTTTTTGCCATGTACGATTAATTTCTTCTTATCAAAGAATGCAGTTATGCGTTTATTAAAATCATTTTAAATGCAGCTAGTATTAAAGGTTAATCTAACCTTTTTTAGGGAAGAGCCTACATAGTCATGCTGCTAGGAACGTGAAAGCAATTGGATTCTCACTAGCATTACAGGAGTGAAAATCAATGGTGTTTAAATCTTAGCAACAAGGCAGGAAATGTGGTATGACAATAAAATTAATGAACATTTTATAAAGCTGCTAATTTTTCTTTAACCACTTCAATACCGGACACTTATACACCTTCCTGCCCAGACCAATTTTCAGCTTTCAGCGCTGTCGCACTTTGAATGACAATTGCGCGGTCAGGCTACACTGTACAGAAACAAATTTTTTATAATTTTGTTCCAACAAATAGAGCTTTCTTTTAGTGGTATTTAATCACCACTGGGATTTTTATTTTCTGCTAAACAAATAAAAAAAAGACCAACATTTTTTGGTTTCTGTTACAAAACTTTGTAAATAGGTAAGTTTTCTGCTTCACTGACGGGCACTGATGGGGTTGCACTGACGAGCACTGATAAGGCGGCACTGATGGGCATCGATGAGGTGGCACCAATGAGCTGGCACTGATGAGGTGGCGCTGTTGGGCCCTGATAGGTGGCAATGATGGGCACTAATGTGCAGCACTGATGGGTACACATAGGTGGCACTGATGGGCACTGAAAGGTGGCATGGATGGGCGATGATGGCTGGCACTGACGTACACTGATGGATGGTACTGATGGGCATCACTGATTGGCAGGCATTAGTGTTTGGCACTGATTGGCTTCAATTATGGGCACTGATTGACATCCCTGTGGTGACAAGTGGTGGGCATCCTTGGGGGGTCTGCGCTGATCTGTCAGAGGAGCAGTCAATCGGCTCTCCTCTACTCGCGTCTGACAGACGCGAGTGAGGAAAAGCCGATAGACAGCTTTTCCTGTTTAGACCGTGATCAGTCGTGATTGGACACGGCTGATCACGTGGTAAACAGTCTCCGTCAGAAACTCTTTACCTAGATAAGAGTTGCAGGCTGACACGCCGCACCACCAATCGCCGCGCTGCAATCCAGCTAGTTGTCCTCATCACGTCATATGACGTCTGATCAGGATAACAGAACCACTTTGCTGCCATCATTTTGCTATATGGCGGGCGGCAAGTGGTTAAAGTGGAACTTTACTCCCTCACTCAACATGGACTATTTTTAATACTTACACCGATAGCATTAATAAATAGATAGGAAAGTATATCACATTTACCCGTTTTAAACTTTTTTTTTACATTTCTTCAGTTACTTCCTGGTTTCTAGGCTTAGGCAAATAATTTAATACATCCCAAGAGTCTTCAGGAGGGGAGGAGGGGTTTTCTCAGCTAAGCACACCCTCCTGCCTGCATGTTTGCCTGTTAAGGGAAGATGGATTCAAGGAAGCATGGAGACATGGACAGTGTTGTTGGTTTGTGGTGTTCAGATGCAGTACAGTTCCGCTTTAACTCCTACTGGGGCCCCTTAACTACAAACTGTTTTCTGGAAAAGGTGATCTTAACCTTTTATACTTTCACTTGACTTAAAGTGTTATTAAACCCAGGACCTTGCATTTACTATATCTGGTCTCCCACAGTACACAAAACATGGAATTGAAATTATTTTAGTAAATATAAACTGCTAAAAAAAACTTCTCATTAGTAGTATATAGCAGTCTTGTGACTTCTATCAGTGTCTGGTTAGAGCTTTCATTCTACTCTGACTGTCCTTTGAGTTTCAAGACCCCTGACCTTATGTCTGGACATTGCTGATTGGCCCTGTGCCGATCACATGCACCCTCCCAAGAAAAAGAAGACTCTCTTGAAATACACACCAAACTGAGCATGTGCAGAGTGCCCCCAAGGCTCTGTTCTATCAGGAGATGGATTGGGGACTGTGGAAGAAGGGGCGGGTCAGAGCAGACAGGTTCAAACAGCCTTTTTACACAATGTGCAGGATTAACCCCTAAGGTTCCACAGTAGGTATAACAGGCACGCTTTACTGCATATACAGACTGGTTTTACTGTTGTGGGTTTTGTAACACTTTAATATCCATCTCTTGAAATCCCCTTTACACATACTGGGAGCAGGTGAGGCACTTGGGGTCAATCAGGTGTTTTAGATTAATTTATGCTGACAAGAAACATGATGACAAAAGGAAAGAGCAGAGAATGTCCTCGTTAGTGTGTTGCTGCTCCTTCACTGTCCAATCACAGGCCAGAGGCAGGGAGATAAACTGGTTGTGCAATTTAACTGCAGCAGAGTAAAGCCAGGGCACCAGGCCTGCTAAGCTGTCTGGCAGGGCTGTGTAAATCTCAAGACAAATACATATCATTGGCAGGCACAACAGATTCCATATATGTACTTTAACTGTCTATTTAGATATTTTGCACCAGTCCAATGTATTCACTTCTGGCTTGAAAGAACACATACTTCACACATACTTTATTCAGCAATAAATTAGCATTTAAAAAGGGGAGACAGGTACACCACAAAGTAGTGAAGAAACGGGAGGTAAGCCCCTCAAATAAATGCTGGAGGGAAACAGCTGGAAAGCCGCTAGCTAAAGCGTATGTTAAAAATGGATCCTGCTCCTTTAAAGCATGTTATATGACACAGTGTTTGTGTTGTGCCATTTGGCCCCAAGTAACACGTAAAAAACCTGTCTGATCCTGCCAGTTTCTACTCTCCCCTATGTAAACTGACCACGGTGTATCATGGCTGCTGAGCCCTAACACCGTGGGCAGTTTACGTGCCTCCGTCACCCCGCAGCCCTGCTCTCTGTCTCCTGTGTCCTCTCTCCCCTCCCCTCCCTGCCTGCCTGCCTGCCAGCTAGTGACAGTGCCTGCCCCTCCTCTACTGCTGCTTAAATAACTAACACGTATGCACCATCAGCACTATCTTCTATTGCAGTGCCCCCCTCTGTGTGTGATTTATAAAAATAAATGCTGTAAATACCTAATTTCAGAGCCGAGATCCGCAATCACATGACCGGCCGTCTCTTTCCTCCTCTCCTCCTCCCTTCCTCCTCCCCTCCCGACTGACGTCAACGGGGGAATCTCGCCTCCATCCGCTGCATCTGTCAGACGGGGAGTGGAGATCTTTACTCCGCTTGGATGAAAAAAGATCCTACGGCAAAGTCTGAAGCATCCACTTCCTCGATAAAAGGTCGTTCAGAATCAGGATGCACCATTACCGGTGCAGAAGTGAAAGAGTCTTTAGCGGTCTCCATTAACCACTTACTTGCCAAACGGCTCATGCCGATATACGTTGGTAAAGTGGCTGGGGTGTGCAAAACGACATACCCGTACGTCACTGTGTCATCGGGGGCTAGCAGGACTCGATGTCCGCAGGTGACCCGCAATCGTGACATGGAGTGGCAGAACAGTGAATAAGGCATTTCCCTGTTCTGCCAAGCAACATGACAGGGATCTACTGCTCCCAGTGATCAGGAGCAGTGATCTGTCATGTTCTAGTGAGCCCATCCCCCCTACAGTTAGAACACGCTGAGGGAACACACCTCACCCCTTGACCGGTCCCCTAGTGTTTAACCCCTTCCCCACCAGTGACATTTACACAGTAATCAGTGCATTTTCATAGCAAAGATCGCTGTATAAATGCCAATGGTACCAAAATAGTGTCAGAAGTGTCTGATCTGTCCGCCGCAATCATGATAATAATCGCAGATCGCTGCCATTACTAATAAAAAAAAATTTAAATAAAAATACCATAAATCTATCCCCTACTTTGTAGACGCAATAACTTTTGCGCAAACCAATCAATATTCGCTTATTGCGATTTTCTTTTACCAAAAATATGTGGAAGAATACATATTGGCCTAAACTGAGGAAGAAATTAATTTTTTATATATATTTTTTGGGGATATTTATTATAGCAAAAAGTAATAAAATATTGCTTTTTTTTCAAAATTGTTGTTTTTTTTGTTTATGGCGCAAGGGTGAGGACGAGGCATTGAGGTGGTAAAGCAGTTGCAGAACAAAGGTTTTAATAAGGAGATATGAAATACATTAGAGATACGCAGATTGCAAGGAAGGTCTAATGCGTAAGCCACTGAGTTAATCCTGCTAAGAATACGGAAAGGTCCAATAAACCGAGGTGCGAATTTCAGAGAGGGAACGCGAAGTCGGAGGTTGCAAGATGACAGCAAGACCCCTGTCCCCAACCTGGTAGGTAAGGTGCAGGCAGGCGTCTGAGGTCAGCATGGAGTCTGTACCTATGATTAGCATGTCGCAAAGCCTCCTGGACTTGTGCCCAAGTGGAACGAAGACCACAGAGATGCTCCTCTAACGCAGGAATACTCTAAGGAACAAACGAGTCAAGCAACATGGAAGGTTGGAAACCATAGTTTGCCATAAACGGGGACAATCAGGAAGCAGAATTCAAGGCACTATTGTGACCAAACTCCTCCCACAGTAAGAGATCTGACTAGTTGTTATGGTCAGAAATACAGCAACGTAGGAATTGCTCCAAGGACTGATTGGCTCGTTCTGTGGCCCCATTAGACTGCGGGTGAAACGCAGAGGAGGAAGCAGCTGAATTCCCAACTGTGCACAAAAGGCTCACCAGAACCGGGACACAAACTGACTACCCCTGTCCGAGACAATCACCTTTGGTAGCCCATGTAAGCGAAAGATCTCCCAAGCAAAAATGGAAACCAGTTCCTTAGAAGTGGGCAACTTCTTAAGTGGAATACAATGGAACATTTTCGAGAACCGGTCAACCACCATAAGGATAACGGTGTTGCCCTGGGAGTTGGGTAACTCCACAATGAAATCCATAGACAGGTAGGTCCAGGGCCTCTCTCCATTGGGTATGGGTTGTAGGAGGCCCACTGGAATGTGTCGTGGAGTCTTACTCTGAGCACACACGGAACAGGCAGCTACGAAGGCGGTTACATCAGCACGTAGACTAGGTAGTATGGAGACTCTCTGGGACAAAGCAGCGGTCACAAGGTTTCTCAGGAGGAGCATGAAATTGAGCAGCAAGAATTTTTTCACCCAAAAGGAGAAGTGAGACTGGTGCGAACCGTAGCCAGAATACGATCTGGAGGAATCACAGGAACTGAAACCGACTCCAACTTGGAAGCGGAGGAAAATTGTTGTGACAATTGTGTGTAATTGAACTAGACAAGAAAAGAGCCCATCGCGCCCTTCTGGGAGAGAGGCGTTTAGCCTCAGACAAGAATGTGAGATTCTTATGGTCAGTAAGAATGTGAATCGGCACAGTGGTACTTTCGAGGAGATGTCTCCATTCTTTCAGGGCTAAAATGATCGCTAACAGCTCTGTCACCAATCTCGTAGTTGCACTCCGCAAGTGACAATTTCTTGAAAAAGTAGCCACAAGGACGCATAGCACTCTCAGAGGTAGGACGTTGAGGCAGAAGAGCGCCAACTCTAGTCTCAGAAGCATCAACCTCAAGGATAAAAGGCAACGTAGGATCAGGGTGTGCCAACACAGAAGCAGAAACAAAGGCAGCCTTGAGACTCTCAAGGGCCTTAATGGACTCAGGAGACCAACTCTGTGGGTTACCGTCCTTTCTGGTCATATCAGTCAGGGGCTTGACCAGAGACGAGAAGTTACGAATAAACTTCCAATAATAGTTGGCAAAGCCAAGAAAACGCTGCAGAGGACGTAAACCCACGGGTCAGGGCCACTGTAGGACTGCTGAAAGTTTCTGTGTCCATCGAAAAACCAGCAGTGGAAATGGCATACACCAGGAATTTAAAGAGGGAGTCCACCTATATAAACCTAAAAAAAAAAATATTAAAAGCCAGCAGCTACAAATACTGCAGCTGCTGACTTAATACATGGCCACTTACCTGTCCCAGGGTCTAGCGAGGTCGGCAGCCGACGCAGAAAAACCGCTCGATTCTCGGCAGCTGCCGCCGCCATCCTAGGTGAGGGAATCAGGAAGTGAAGCTTTGCGGCTTCACTTCCCGGTTCCCTACTGCGCATGCGCGAGTCGCGCTGCGCATCGTAACTGGTCCTGCTCTCTCCTGGGAGCTGTGTGTTTCCCAGGAGACAGCGCGGAGGGACAGGAAGAGGCATAGACTCCCGTGGGAGTCTATGCCGGAAGTGAATGCAAATACCTGTCTTAGACAGGTATCTGCACCCCCTCCCCCCTGAAAGCTGCCAAATGTGACACCGGAGGGTGGGAGGGTTCCGAAAAGCGGAAGTTCCATTTTTGTGTGGAACTCCGCTTTAACCTCTTCACTATGGAATTCGCACATTTCCATTTTACAATAGAGGTTGTTCTCTTAGTTTCTGAAGCACATGACAGACATCTGTGTGGTGGCTCTCCAGGGACTTGGAAAATATGAGGATATCGTCGAGATAAACGACCACATATAACTGCAACAAATCTCGGAGAACATTGTTAATAAATTCCTGGAAAACTGCCGGGGCATTACAAAAGCCAAAAGGCATTACAAGGTACTAATAATGGCCTGTTCTGGTATTAAATGCAGTTTTCCACTCGTCGCCCTCCTTAATCCTCACGAGATTGTATGCCCCTCTCAAATCAAGCTTTGTGAAAACCGTTGCTCCCTTGAAGCAGTCAAATAACTCCGTAATCAACGGAATCGGATAGGCATTCTTAATAGTGAAACGATTGAGACCCCTATAATCAATACAAGGTCTCAGTTCACCACTCTTCTTCACAAAGAAGAAACCAGCAACAACAGGAGACGAGGATTTGCGGATGAAACCTCGAGAAAGTGCATCTGTAACATACTCCTCCATGGCCCTATCCTCCAAGACCGACAAAGGGTAAACCCAGCCACGAGGGGGTATGGCACCAGGTCAAAGGTCAATTGCGCAATCATACGACCGGAGTGGAGGCAAACTACCGGCTTGACCTTTGTCAGAGACATCGCTAAAATTGCGGTACTCCTCCTAGCCAATAACCAGCAGAAATTTAGGTGAGGAAATAACTTGGAATTGGATTATCTGATGGTGAAGAGCCCCTATGGCCATGGACAACGGAACCATCTCATGAGTCACATGGGCAGGCTGTAAAGGTCTCTCGTCAAGAGCCTCAATGGCAAGTAGAGTGTCACGCAGCTGCAGCGGAATCGAGTGCTTCGATACAAAGGCAGCATCAATGAACAGACCTGCAGCCCCAGAGTCGATTAGAGCCTGTATCTTGACGGATGACTCAGCCCAAGAAAGGGTAACCGAAACCAGGGCCTTATCCTTCTGGATAACTGGGGACGAAATGCCACCTAAGGTCTGTCCATGACAGGAGCTCAAGGTTGGGGCGTTCCCTGGACTGGTAGGACAAGACTTCAAAAAGTGACCTGCCTGGCCTTAATAAAGGCACAAACGCTCCCTTCTCAGAAGGGTTCTCTCATTCGCAGAGAGACACGTGAAGCCCGAGTACATGGGTTCATCTTCACAGACCGACTCGGTACCAGGAGGCATGGGAGGTGAGGGAGGCAAGGGTGGGACTACAAAGTTCGGAGACAAATGTACAGGAGGCTCCTGCAAGCGCTCCTTAACCACATGCCGACCAGCGCACGTCGATATTTGTCGGCACAATAGCACGGCTGGGCAAATGGGCTTACAGGTACGCCCCCTTTAAAGCACGATTCGCCGGGGGCTCGCAATCGTGTCACGGAGTGGCAGAACGGGGAGATGTCTTTGTAAACAAGGCATTTCCCTGTTCTGCCTAGCAAAATGACAGATCTACTGCTCCCTGTCATCGGGAGCAGTGATCTGTCATGTTCTAGTGAGGCAACCCCCCCCCCCACAGCTTGAATCACTCCCTAGGACACACTTAACCCCTTCTTCGCCCGCTAGTGTTTAACCCCTTCCCTGCCAGTGTCATTTACACAGTAATCAGTGCATTTTTATAGCACTGATCACTGTGTAAATGACAATGGTCCCAAAATAGTGTCCGATGTGTCCGCCATAATGTCGCAGTCACGATAAAAAAAAATAAAAACTCGCAGATCGCCGCCATTACTAATAAAAAAAAAAATGTATAATAAAAATGCCATAAATCTATTCCCTATTTTGTGGACGCTATAACTTTTGCGCAAACCAATCAATATACGCTTATTGCGATTTTTTTACCAAATATATGTAGAATACATATCAGCCTAAACTGAGAAAGAAATTCGTTTTTTTTTAAATTTTTTGGGGATATTTATTATAGCAAAAAGTAAAAAATATTGCTTTTTTTCAAAACTGACGCTCTTTTTTGTTTATAGCGCAAAAAATAAAAAACCACCAAAAGAAAGCTCTATTTGTGGGAAAAAAGGATGTCAATTTTGTTTGGGTGCAACGTCGCACGACCGCGTAATCGTCAGTTAAAGCGACGCAGTGCCGTATCGCAAAAAGTGCTCTGGTCAGGAAGAGGGTAAATCCTTACGGGGCAGAAGTGGTTAAAAGGAAGTCTTTCTCTGAGTCTGGAGTCAATGAGGATGGCAAACATTATTATTATTATTATTATTATTATACAGTATTTATATAGCGCCAACAGTTTACGTAGCGCTTTACAACTTGAGGGTAGACAGTACAAATACAATACAATTTGATACAGTAGGAATCAGAGGGCCCTGCTCCTTAGAGCTTACAATCTAAGAGCAAACATGATCAACTTCTCCAGCTCAGTGGGTATATCTCGGGCTGCTATCTCATCCTTGATGGTATCCGAGAGACCATGAGAAAAAGCAGCCACGAGGGACTCATTGTTCCAAGCAACCTCTGCTGCCAGAGTACGGAATTCAATCGGCAACAGTAGCACTTGGCAGAAGAAACGGAGCATGCAGGAACAGCAAATGCCCTTTTAAAAGAAGCCACATACTCAGGGTAACTCAAGGCAACAGGTTTTTGCATCTCCCATAGAGGGTTTGCCCAGGCCAAGGCTCTCTCAGAAAGCAAAGATATCATGAAACCTACTTTGCTTCTGTCCGTGGGAAACGCCTGGGGCAGCATCTCAAAGTATATCTCAACTGATTGAGAAACCCTCTGCATTGGACTGGATCACCCCCAAATCGCTGGGAAGCGGAGCGGAACCAGACATACCTCTTATAGAGGTAATACTCGAGGCGGGTGCCTGGACGAAGACTGGAGCAGCAGCAGGGACAGCCTGCAAAACAGGTTGTACTAGAGCAGCCACAGTGGGAGATTCCAGCCGTGTGACTCAGGAGCGTTTGTAATGCCATGGCAGACTGATCCATGCGGTGATCCTGCTCATCCAATTTGGAAAAAATATTACCAACAAGTGGATTAACTGCGTCTTCTGAATTCATGGTCTTCGCCTACTGTCAGAAACCATGAATCAGACTGAAACAGAAGTACAGTTAAATCACACTTGTTTAATAATAATAATAAAAAGATAAACAGAGTAAATGTAGTCAAAACAGAGCCAGTGTTCAGGAACCGGAAAGGATAGTTAGACAAGCCAAAACGTCAGGGAGCCAGAGATGATCGTAATAGAACAGCAAGCAGGATCTGGAGCCAGAAGGAATGTCAGCCAAGCACATCTTTAACAGGAACACAGGAGAGCATCTCTAGAGATGTGACCAAGGCGAAGGCAGAGATCATCTGTGCTGGACGGCTTAAGTAGGCAGGACTGACAAGCAGAATATCATCAACAGGTGAGTCACTGTGGAGAAATAGGAGCTGGCAATTAGCTGACAGCTGAGCGGCCAGCTTTGAGAAGGAAGGGCTGAGCCCAGCCCTGACAGTATGGCCATCTTTATACAAGTACATAGAAGGGAGTGGACAGAAACACTCAGCTGTCAAGCCCCGTTCACATATCTGTATAGCAGTATAACTCGTAATCCCGCATGCCGAGGTGGGAAGGTGTTTTGGAGCATTTTCCCTCATCACACATAGGGCAGCCCATCCACCTGAATGTGCTGCCCTACATCTAGCAATCGCCCCAAAGAAGCTTCAGAACTTTTTTTTTTTTTTTAGTGGAGCTTGGTGCGGTTTTTCCTTCGATTTTTGGTACAGAGCATTTCTGAAATGCAAGGAAAAACACAGATGTGAATGGAGCCTCATTGTTCTTGTGTTATCGCACCAATTTCACTTTCAAGACCCATTCACACCTAGCATAGTGGGAGCGCACATTTTATGTCTTGTTTTCCTTGGGACATGCATAGGGCAGACTGTTGATTTAAATAGGCTGTGCTATATGTGGCTTATGGGGCATGTTGGCGTTTTGTGGGTTCCGTGTTTTTTATTGTGCATTTTGCAATATTTTCCAATCGCTTTATCACATGCCAAAATGTGTGTTTGGTTCTGTGTGTTGTTAACAATTAATGGCACTGAAGGCGCAACTAGTAATTTTAGGTGTATAAAGGTTGCCATACACTATACAAACTGATTGTACAATCTTCTTTAGATCTGCCATCAATTCTGTAGTGCAAGGGCCTGCCTGATTGGATATAGAGTGATTGGTTAGATAGGCGTTTCCTCCTATTATATAAATTTGGTAAATCTAAAAGAGAAAAGGCATGTGGGAATGAGAGTTCCCGCTATGCAGAGTTGTGAACGGGGCTTGACAGCTGAGTGTTTCTGTCCACTCCCTTCTATGTACTTGTATAAAAATGGCCATACATTATGCAATCGGATTGTGTATTTAGTAAGAAGGGTGATCACTGATTGATTGCATTTCATTTAAAAAACGTGCAGCTGGGAGTGGGTGGGTAGACGATGCATAGTGTATGCTAATGAGGTCAGATGGTCAACTCCTTCCTGTGTCATAACCTAAAGTCTGTAAGGACTTAAGACAGAAGCAATAGATACGTTTGGAATCATTGATGTAGGACAGCAAGGTACGTGTTTGTAGATTTTATGGAAAGCTTTGATATTTTTGCAAAATAAGTACAAAAATGCTATATTGGTGGAGCTGGAATTTAGAAGAAAAAAAAAAAAAAAAAGGTGAACTTAGCCTTTAACTGTTCTTTTTTGTTTTAGAGATGTCTCTGGATTTAAAGTTAATTGGAGTAAATCCAGTATATTTCCGTTTGACCCATTCAACAAATCAGTGCTTTCCCTGACAGCTTCTCTCCTGGTGGTTTCTAGATTTCATTATCTTGCTATTGAGATTCAATCACATCTGAAAACTTTTGTTTTTGCTTGCCCTCAGTACTCCGCTTGGCACTTACACTGGTTGTAATAAATATTTGAATGTTTCTGGGCTGGATTAAATGTCATCTTTGGTAATACACACGATTGTGTCACTTGGTATCTCTCATATTAATTATTAGTCTAATTATGTAAACCTTGGCTATTTATGGGAATTTTTAAATAAACATAAGTGTCTATACCAAATGATCTACCAGCACATTGGAGTTATCGATCCATGATTCCCACATACTTTGTTCTTTTGTGAGCTGTCTGCTTAGACTTCTATTTGAAGATTATATTATTGTGTTGTAGAATTACATAAGGACACAGTGACTGTTTTACCAATACTTTATTTTAAAGAACCTTTTACCTAATAGAGGGCTAAAGTTTTGAAAGTTCATTTGAACATTAAGGAAACACAAGATTTATGTCACACTATGGCCTTAATGATAGGTAGGTACAGGATTTCCAGTTTGCATTGTATTCTGTAATTTTTAGTGCAGGTAATTATAGGCCGGAGTAAGGTTGGATTGTAAAACCCATTTAAGTGATATGCTGCTCTATTGGTAAATTTATGTACAGTACCTCCTTTCTTTATTTTTTGGGTGTTGTTTATTTGGCAGAGCCCCCACAGGTATGGCTGCAATGTGACATTTCCTATGAATACCACCAGACCTGTATATACTTCACTGACTTACTGTGAGATTTCTTGATTTAGGGACATATACTGTGCTTATACGTTTGACTGTTATGTCCTGGTCTGTATGATTTTTTTTGGATCTATAATACAATACAAGCTAGTGCATCTGTCAGTGTCTTTTTGTCACAGTGACTACTTTGATACTGGAATTTGGGAAGGACAACTTTTGGCACATACCTTCTGGGTGCAACTGCCATAACACTTTTTTTCTACAGGTTGAAGATTGCTCATGAATATATATAATGGCTATATCTGATACAGTCAGGTCCATAAATATTGGGACATCAACACAATTCTAACCCCTTGCCACCGAGCGTACGCAGATACGCGGCCTCAGCTTTCGGGGTTATACCGGGATGATGCCCGCAGCTGCAGGCATCATCCCGGTACCGTTTTTTTAGAGCGGGCGATCGGCTATCCAGGGATAACAACCGATGCAGCTAAAAGGCGCTCGGTTGTTATTCCAGAGGAGCGGGAGGGGACATCCCCCCTCCCACCGCCTTCCGCCACTCTTACCGGGCTTCCCGACCCACCGGGAGTCCCGATCATTGATCCGCCTCTTCCAGCGGCTAGAGAGAGACTGGCATGAAGCCGGAAACTGCTTTGTGCCAGTCTTCTCTCTGTAAACACAGAAGTGACTTCACAACGTCACTTCCTGTTTACTCGGCTGCCAATGACGCCGGTTTTTAAAAAAATATACAGTATTCAGAATCACCCAAAGTTGCGATCTGAATACTTTGTGTAAATATTTTCCTTCGCGCTAGTGGATGTGACACAATAAAGGTGATCAAATAAAAAGTGCTGTATTAAATAAACTACTGTGCACAAATACTAATATTGCCGCAAAATGAGGGTGTTCACACAAAACACTATTGGAATAAATATTAAATGAAATTTCGCGCAATATTTGTGAAATAAAAATCAGACTCTAATGACTGCTGAATAGTGAATTACTTTTCCAGGCATATGGTGGTTACTGCGATTAATTAGAAAGTGTGGAAAAAACAGCATAAACTATAATAATTATACCACCCTGTAACTAGCATGTACATAAGCCTGTAACATAATCTGGTGATAATATAACCATACAATCTTCTATAACTAACAAATGGTGATCCACATTTAAATAGAATTCATATGTCAATTGTAATCTTCTTAGGTTCCGGTAACAATAAACCGTGCAAATAAGACAAACGTGGAATCTAAAATTGCATAATATAAATGTGCAGTCTTAAATAATAAATCATTAGTTCATGAAAAATTTTCTAAAAAGTCCATTTTGTTAGTGTGATTCCGTGCAGATTTTGTGATGTCAAAGTGAATCAAATATAGGTGAGTGAATTTATGAAAGAATATCTGTGAACAGTTCTTTTAAAAGGTTCTTTTGTGATAGAAAATCTTTCTGCTGTGGGTGTCTCCCAGTGTGGTCTCACAGAACTCTCACCTTACATAGGTATTAATTAGGCATTCAGTAGTATGTCTTTGTGTGGAAGTGGTGTTCTGACAGCTTCTTCTTTTCTGTGCTATATCTCCTCCAGCGTTCCTTTCCCTGCAGCTCCGCTCTAGTAGACTCAGTGTTGGGGAGATAAAATAGGTGGGGGGGGGAGGAGAAAGGAGGCTCCACTAGTGTATTAACTTTTTAAAATCAAAGGGGTAGCATTTATTTGGTATTACTCTTACATTTAGAATGATTAAAACAGGCAAAGTAAACAAAAAAACGATCTGGCGTTCTCAGCGCCCTCTCACTTGTGCTTCAGATACTGTGTGTCGCTCCAGCCAATCCCTACGCGTTACGACACGGTCACGTGTCTTCATCTGGAGATCCCCAGATGAAGACACGTGACCGTGTCGTAACGCGTAGGGATTGGCTGGAGCGACACACAGTATCTGAAGCACAAGTGAGAGGGCGCTGAGAACGCCAGATCGTTTTTTCGTTTACTTTGCCTGTTTTAATCATTCTAAATGTAAGAGTAATACCAAATAAATGCTACCCCTTTGATTTTAAAAAGTTAATACACTAGTGGAGCCTCCTTTCTCCTCCCCCCCACCTATTTTATCTCCCCAACACTGAGTCTACTAGAGCGGAGCTGCAGGGAAAGGAACGCTGGAGGAGATATAGCACAGAAAAGAAGAAGCTGTCAGAACACCACTTCCACACAAAGACATACTACTGAATGCCTAATTAATACCTATGTAAGGTGAGAGTTCTGTGAGACCACACTGGGAGACACCCACAGCAGAAAGATTTTCTATCACAAAAGAACCTTTTAAAAGAACTGTTCACAGATATTCTTTCATAAATTCACTCACCTATATTTGATTCACTTTGACATCACAAAATCTGCACGGAATCACACTAACAAAACGGACTTTTTAGAAAATTTTTCATGAACTAATGATTTATTATTTAAGACTGCACATTTATATTATGCAATTTTAGATTCCACGTTTGTCTTATTTGCACGGTTTATTGTTACCGGAACCTAAGAAGATTACAATTGACATATGAATTCTATTTAAAATGTGGATCACCATTTGTTAGTTATAGAAGATTGTATGGTTATATTATCACCAGATTATGTTACAGATCTGAATACTTTAAAGTGCAAAGGAGGGATTGGAGGTACCTGTCACCACCTATTACTATCACAAGGGATGTTTACATTCCTTGTGACAGCAATAAAAGTGATCAAAAATGAAAAAAAAACAAAAAAAAAAAAAAAACACCACAATGAAAAAAAAATAATAAATGAAATTAAAAAAAAAAAAAAAAAAAAAAAAAAAAAAAAGGTTTTTAAAGCGCCCCCGTCCCTGCGAGCTCGCGCAGCAAAGAAAACGCATACGGAAGTCGCGCCCGCATATGTAAACGGTGTTCAAATCACCGTGATGTGAGATATCGGCGCAATAGTCAGAGTGAGAGCGATAATTCTAGCACTAGACCTCCTCTGTAACTCTAACCTGGTAACCGTTATTTTTTTTTTTAAATGTCGCCTATGGAGATTTTTTAGGTACCGTAGTTTGTCGCCATTCCACAATTTAAAAGCGTGACATGTTTGGTATCTATTTACTCGGCGTAACATCATCTTTCACATTATACAAAAAAAATTGGGCTACCTTTACTGTTTAGTTTTTTAAAATTCATGAAAGTGTCTTTTTCCCCAAAAAGTTGCGTTTAAAAGACCGCTGCACAAATACCGTGCGACATAAAATATTGCAACAATCACCATCTCTGCTAAAAAAAAATATACATAATGTTTGGGGGTTCTACGTAGTTTTCTATCAAAAAATACAGATTTTAACTTGTAAACACCAAATGTCAAAAATAGGCTTAGTCATGAAAAGGACTAATCTTTTTAGCTCAATACACCACCACAATAGATTTGAAATGAAATGAACAAAATGTGCTTTAACTGCAGACTTTCAGCTTTAATTTGAGGGTATTCACATCCAAATCAGGTGAACGGTGTAGGAATTACAACAGTCTGTATATGTGCCTCACACTTTTTAAGGGACCAAAAGTAATGGGACAGATTAACAATCATCCATCAAACTTTCACTTTTTAATACTTGGTTGCAAATCCTTTGCAGTCAATTACAGTCTGAAGTCTGGAACTTATAGACATCACCAGACGCTGGGTTTCATCCCTGGTGATGCTCTGCCAGGCCTCTACTGCAACTGTCTTCAGTTCCTGCTTGTTCTTGGGGCATTTTCCCTTCAGTTTTGTCTTCAGCAAGTGAAGTGCATGCTCAATCGGATTCAGGTCAGGTAATTGACTTGGCCATTGCATAACATTCCACTTCTTTCCCTTAAAAAACTCTTTGGTTACTTTCGCAGTATGCTTCTGGTCATTGTCCATCTGCACTGTGAATACATATTTAATATTTATTCCCAGATACTCTCGTTTGATGAGCTATATATTTGTATGGACACCACTCCCGACCAAGGCATTTCACTATATTGCCCTACGCTGCAATCCTCTAAACATGTCACCTCAGCCCCCGTGGAGAGGATATTTATCTCCGACTCACCTTGTGCTGTTTACCACACGCCTTACTACCTGCCCGATTTGAGACAGACCATTTACTACTGACAGGGGTGCTTATAATCATCAGCTTTTATTTATGTAAAACCATTTATTCCAAAAGAAAAAAAAAAATGTTGCTGCAACTGCTTGTGTAACTGCAGTGTGAGCTGGAGTTTGGCTAAAATTTGTTAGCGTATCTAAATTTGCTAGTACGTACATCAAACACTCCACTCCCCCCAGACTGACAATGCTGCTGTCCAAAAGTGCCCCCGTGCTCCTTCATCAAGAGTGGGGGCATGCTAATACAAGGGGTGTGTTACTGGCTAGATCATCATCAGGTGAAAACAGAGGGAAAAAACTAAAAAAAGAAAAACTAATGCAGCCACTACATTTAATGATTGGTAAGCTGCAATATATTACAGTTTTGGTTTTGGGTTTAATACCACCTTAAACTTTTGAAGCCAAGTTAGGATAACACCCACTTTATATTTGTTACATGTTCCCATTCACATAACTTAAAGAGGAGTCCCACCCAAGCAAAAAATTTAAAGTCAGCAGCTACACATACTGTAGCTGCAGACTTTTAATATTAGGACACTTACCTGTCCTGGAATCCAGCAAATTCAATGTTTCCATCAGCTCTCAAGTGCTGCTGCCACCATTCGTAGTAAGGGAACCCGGCAGTGAAGCCTTTCGGCTTCACAGCTGGTTCCCTACTGTGCATGTGTAAAGTGCGCTGCGCTTTCTGAATGGCCTGGCAGCGGGGGAAGGAGGCTGAACTTTCGAGTGATCTCACCGCGGCGAGATCTCGTGCAAGTGAGGAGTACCTATCTAAAACAGGTACCCGCTCCGCCTGAAAGGTGCCAAATGTGGCACCTGAGGGGGGGATGGGAGGAGGCTGATAAGCTGAGCTTCCACTTTTGGGTGGAACTCCGCTTTAAAGTGGTTCCAAAGGCAGAAGGCTTTTTATCTCAATGCATTCTATGCATTACGATAAAAAACCTTCTGTGTGCAGCAGCCCCCCTAATACTGACCTGAGCCCCATCTTGATCCAGCGATGTTGCACAAGAGCATTGGCTGCCTGGGACTCTCCCTCCTGATTGGCTGAGACACAGCAGTGGGAGCCAATGGCACCAAAGTCAGTAAGACAATGAGCCAACGAAAAAAAAAAACAAGACTTTAATATATCTTTAAAATGTAATGTGACATAAAAAAAAAAAAGTTAAAAAACTGCTGCTTAACTTTTTACTTGCCTAAAGCCCAACTCCAGGCAAATAAAAAATAATCCCTTGCAGTGCAGCTGTTAATCGCTCGTTTTGGTCTATGGCAGGGGTATGTTTGTGCAATTACTCCTTCACACCACAGCCCTCCTCTATTCTTGGGCTAGGCTCACATCTGTGTGGCTGGGGAACATGTGCAAAATTGCATTCATTACCGACCCACAGAGAAATGCAATGCCCTTTAGCATATGCGTGAGTGTGCTATTAATTCCTAATGGTATCCCCACACATCAGCACCTATGGCACATTTTTGGGGGCACCAAACCACATGGTGCTGCAGCACCATGAAGCTTGTAGTCATGCGATTAAAAAAAAAATTGACAGTTACTTACCAGTAACTGTTTTTCTAGGCAGACCTGAGAGATGAGAGGCTCCTCCCTACAGGAAACACAAGCAATCGACAGCTGTTTTAAGTCCCCACCCTTCCCCTTGATCCTCAGTTTGTAGAGAAGTAACTCCTGAACCTGGTTCACAAGGGAAATCATTCCTCATAGGTACTCACCTTCTAGTGTTCTATAATTTTCCCTCCTCCAACGGGCAGGAAGTAGGCCTGCTGTCCTGGAAGATATCCTAGAAAAACAGTTACCGGTAAGTAACTGTCAATTTTCTCTTAGTCATCTTCCAGGACGGCACACCTGAGAGGATAATCAAGTACCTCAGGCCTACCTTAGGGTGGGACCACTGCAAGACCCTCTTGGCGAACCTTGGTTCTGCAGTGAGTTTTACCTCCACTCCATATGCTTGATGAAGGTATCTTAGCTGGATCATGCGGCTGATCTGCAGGTCTACTCCACCGACGTCCCCGCCTTCTCCCCTTCGGATGCAGGATCTAGGTGGAGTGGGCTCTTAAAGATGGAATCGGAAAACATGTTAAACTTGTAGGTTAGCAATGTTGCCTGTCTCACACATCTAACAACCATGGCCTATTGTGCCTGTAGGTGCTACTTAGACCCCTAAAGATTAATCAGAGACCTGTGTTGTAAGACAAGGACACTACATTGATCACTAAGAGGGCCTGTCTTAACACTACCCTGTTCAGGGAATTAAAACTGCAAAAAAAAAAAAAAGTGGGCCCCCGACAACCTTTTTTGTTCATTTTTATCTTTACGTCAGCAAAGACTAAAGGGAAGCCTACTTAAGGGTAATAGATTAAGAGAGGCTTGATCCCTGGGTTTAAGGCATGCCCACTCTGTGGCTTTACTTACGCCTGTGTGCCTACTTCAGGAGAATAAAGTCCATAGCAAGAGTATAACACTTATACTGCTACATCTAGTTCTGCTAGAAGGGCGAGATGAAGGCCATGCACCGAGCCGTAACCTATTCGGTCGGGTATACATCTTTATACTTCATCTTCAGGCCATAATACTCCTCTGAACAGAACTTCCCAAGTTCTTACTAAGCAGGGTGATTCTTTATCGCCTTCCTTCAGTGTCCTATAACCCTACTGGGCTTCAACCCTAGGAAATGGTTCCAGCATTCCTGAATGTAAGGGGCTGAGGCTTTCTGACATATGACGTCTGCAGCCAGAACTCCTGGCCCCTCCACGGAAAAGAGGGCTGAAATACAAAAGGTGATACATGCATTAATAATATCACAAATTAACCACTTGCTTACTGGGCACTTAAACCCCCCTCCTGCCCAGACCAATTTTGAGCTTCCAGCGCTGTCGCACTTTGAATGACAATTGCGCGGTCATACAACACTGTACCCAAATGAAATTTTTATCATTTTTTTCCCACAAATAGAGCTTTCTTTTGGTGGTATTTAATCACAGCTGGGGTTTTTATTTTTTGCTAAACAAACAAAAAAAGATGGAAAATTTTGAAAAAAAAAAAAATCATGTTTAATAGTTTGTTATAAAATTTTGCAAACAGGTAATTTTTCTCCTTCATTGATATGCGCTGATGAGGCGGCACTGGTGGGCACTGATAGGCTGCACTGATGGGCACAGATAGGCACAGATAAGGCGGCACAGATAGGCACAGATAAGGCGGCACTGATAGGCACAGTTAAGGCGGCACTGATAGGCACAGTTAAGGCGGCACTGATGGGCACAGTTAAGGCGGCACTGATGGGCACAGTTAAGGCGGTACTGATGGGCACAGATAAGGCGGCACTGATGGCCACGGATGGGCGGCACAGATAGGCGGCACAGATAGGCGGCACAGATAGGCGGCACAGATAGGCGGCACAGATAGGCGGCACAGATAGGCGGCACAGATAGGCGGCACAGATAGGCGGCACAGATAGGCGGCACAGATAGGCGGCACAGATAGGCGGCACAGATAGGCGGCACAGATAGGTGGCACAGATAGGTGGCACAGATAGGTGGCACAGATAGGTGGCACTGATGGGGGCACTGATGGGGGCACTGATGGGGGGCACTGATGGGGGGCACTGATGGGGGCACTGATGGGGGGCACTGATGGGGGGCACTGATGGGGGGCACTGATGGGGGGCACTGATGGGTGGCACTGATGGGCAGTACTGATGGGCATTTATGGGCACTGGTAGGTGACACTGATGGGCACTGATAGGTTGCACTGATGTGGGTGCTGATGGGTGGCACTGATGTGGGTGCTGATGGGTGGCACTGATGGGTGGCACTGTGGGCACTGATGGATGGCACTGTGGGCACTGATGGATGGCACTGTGGGCACTGATGGGTGGCGCTGATTGATGGCACTGTGGGCACTGATGGGTTAATCTGGTGGGCACTGGTAGGCAGCACTGCTGCCTATTGCTTTGTGACAGATGATCGCCGTGATCGGGACTGATGTCCCGATCACGGCCGCCGGTGATCGGGTTTTTTTTTCCTCCTCACGCTGTCAGCGCGAGGAGGAAAAATAGCCGATTACCGGCTCTGTTTACATCACATGATCAGCTGTCATTGGCTGACAGCTGATCATGTGGTAAGGGGTTGGGACCAACCCCTTACTCTGATCTGTGATCAGGCGAGTCTCATAGACTCGCTGATCACCGAGCGCGCCGCGCGCGCCCTGCAGGGGGCGCGCAGGCCGCTCGTGCACGGGACGACGTCAATGGACGTAGTCCCGGCAATTTAGATCCGCGCTGTTGCCGTCATTTGGCAATGGCCCGGATCTGAAGCAGTTAAAAAAGATCATAGATTGTGGACACAGGGCAATAGATTTAGACAGAAAGGACACAAGCATAGACAATAATGTGTATCCGAGTGTGGCTAGCCAAACCAAAATATCAAATATGGGAGAGACCCAAATCTGAACTTCAATGTAGACAAGTCACAGTCTGGTTTTCTGATGTGCAGCCAATTAGTAAAAACATTAAGACACACGCAAACCCTCAGCCTCAGTTCACACTGGGATGACTTTTCAGGCGACCTAGTCACCTGACAAGTAGCGTCCCGTTCTGTGCAATGGAACCGTTCTAATCGGAGCGATGCAAGTCGCTCCGACTTAGAAAAAGGTTCCTGTACGACTTTGGGGGCGACTTGCATTGACTTCTATACAGAAGTCGTTTCGCAAGTCGCCTCTGAGTCGTGTCCTGGGTCGCCTGAGGCAGTCGCGCTGTAAGTCGTGCTGCCTCAGTGTGAACCGACCCTAAATGCTGCGTGTTTCTGAGGTGCAGCTAGCTAGGCCATAACTGATATAAATACATAAAGGACGGGAACCCTCTTTACGGTGGAGTTTTACTGATGTACAGCAAAACAGGGCCATAAATATAAGACAGAAAGACCCAAACTTCTATGTTGCGTATTTCTGACGAACCACCAAATACAGTTATGAGATCAATATGGCACACAAGACAATATCTTTTCTGTTATGCAGTTCTGTAGTGCAGTCACAAAGAACCAACACAGAAAGGACACAAGCAACCTGCAGCATTGTGTTTTTCTGAAGTGCAGTAAGGTAAGGCAATCTGAAACAGAAAGCACCAACAAGCTTCAATGTTGAATATTTCTGCTGTGCAGCAACATAAAAACAGACAGCCTTCCTAGCTGCGATCTTTCTGGTGTACTGCAAAGTAAGGCAATAATGTTGCATGATGTCTATTCTTGTTGTGTAGCAAAACCTCAACCAGAAGGGACAGATAAACTTAGGGCTCCCACACCTGTGCGACCCAACCTGCAACCGCAAAAACGCAAGAGAAAAGTCATAGACTATGGCTTCCAATAGGTACCATTCGTGTCTGTGCAACTCCAGGTCGCAGTGCCAAGCAGACCCTGTTTCCTGGATCCACAGACCTCAAGATTATACAGGTCGCAGGGAACTTGCAATTTTCAGGTTGAACAAGCAAGGGGTCCCCAATGCTGTATCTCCCTGGAGGAGTGCAGCCAACAACCCCCTGCTGTGTATCCTTAAGAAGCAGCAAGGTAGAACAATGAGAAACAGAAAAGACACCGCTCACTGCTGTGCCTTTCTGATATGCAGCCGATAAGGCAGTAAATATAGAACATACAGGACACAAACAATCTTCAATCTTTGTGTATGTCCGATGTGTAGTAATATACCAATACTGAGCAGAGATGCCACCACCCTCAATGTGTCTCCCTGCTGAGGCAGCAAAAACAAATCAGAAAAGGACAAGCAACCTCACTGCTGTGTCCCTTCTGATATGCAGCCAATAAGGCAGTCTATGTAAGACATAAAAAGGACAGACAACCTTCAATCTTGTATATATCTGATGTGCAACAATATAGCAATCTGAATAGAGATAGCACATCCATATTGAAGTGATTTGGCATGCGACTCAACATGTCAAACCGCATGCCTAAAATCGGCAGCCTTTGCCGTTAATAGCACTGTCAGCACGACGCCACTTTGTGGTGCTGCACCGATTACCAAAGGCAGTACCAGTACTACGCCTGGCACAGGTTCAATTTGTATTTCTAATATGTAGCCCAACAATTCAGGACCATCAATCTTCACTACTGCCTTTCTAATAAGCAACCAATAAGGCAGTAATACTGGACACAAAAACCCCAGACAGACCTCAATCTTGTGTATGTCTGATGTGCAGCAATATAACAAATATGAGAAGAGAAGTCACAAGACTCAATGATGTGCATTTCCGCCATGCGATACAAGACCAGAAAGTACAGACCACCTTCCCTGTTGTATTTTTCTGATCTGTAGCCAAATAAAGCAGTACCTTTAGGATATAAAAGACAACAAACAAGCTTCAGTGCAGAGCATTTCTGATGTACAGCAATATACCCCTTATGAGCAGAAATGTCACAAATCTCAATGTATATTTCTGCTGTGCCATAAAACATCCCAGCAAGGACAAACCTTCACTACTGAGGTCTACTGGTGTGCAACCAAGGAAGAGTCATGGTGTATCCCTTTATGAAATAACCAAACAGAGCAATTTGATCCCTAGGCATAGCCTGGGCTGTAGATACTAACACTTCACCCCCAGTGAAGGAACAAATCCTAAAATGGTTTGACACTTTACTATAGTAGCTGTTGTCCTACCTTACCTCCGTAGACTGAGCAAACGCTGGGCTGATCAGAAACTAAAGTCTCAATGAGCCCTGCCCTAGAGACCAATTTAGGACAGCCTCTAGAAAAGGTGGTCACCAATTTAGCCTGGAGGTAAATAGCCACCTGTAGGCCTTAAACAAGCAATCATGTATCTATCTAGCTCTTGCATATGTTTGCACAGAAAATCCTTAATTAAAGGATATAGGAAGCGATTTATGGTAAAGATCTGTCACTGAGTTGACTGTAGCCCAAACCAACAAAAAGGTTTTTCTTACCTCCTGCACTATAATATAACCACACTGTAAAGGTGGAGTGGGAGGTTGGAGCTTATGAAAAGTTACCCATCGCAAGCAATCCCCAAAAGGAGGATCTGTCACAAGAGAAACCCTACTGTGCCACACAGAAGCTTCGTCCCTGCCACATTGTTGAAAGTTAGGTCAGCTTTTAAGCATTTTGGGACAATTTCAGATTCCTAGCAGCTGGGCTAATAGGGCCATATACCTTAGTGCACCTGCTGACCAGGGGAGCTTACTTCTGAATCCTTCAACCATTGCACAATCAATAAATTGTTCAGTGGTATACCTGGCCTGTAAGGAACTCTTTGTATCTACCAGGTCCCCCCCTTCGCTCTATTCACCCCTACTAATGTCCCACAACCGGACATGTAGGGAGAGGGTGGCAACCTACTGTTGTGATAACCACAGTGTCTCTGGTGTAAGAGGGAGCTGTGGCTGGTGGTTTTAGCAGTAGCTTCTGGGCTATTTTGTTATGCAGACCCCAGGTCCTGCACTGCACCACTCAGTAAATACAGGGGGAAGAAATGCCTTACCTACCTCTTTCCCATCTGAGGTGGTTTAGGCACACTCGCTCCTCTGCACCACTTGTCCACCATACAGCATATCTGATGTAAGAGGGAGCTGTAGCTGGTGTTTTTAGCAGAAGCTTCTGGGCTATTTGAATCCAGACCCCAGGGGAGATTATCTCAAATGCCCAGAAACCATCTGTCTGGGATTGTGGATTTTGCAGCTAAATTCCCAAGGTAAAGGAAAGTACTCACCGTTGTCGTCTTCCCCTTTTGCCACAGCCACCGGGCTTGCTTTTCCATCCTTATGGTCCACACGCAAGGAGGATAGCCACCAAAGTGCCCCCCCCAACTTCTGTCCCCGTAGGGAGCTGCAAGTTTAGGCTCTGTCCTGCCAGTTAGTATATACACCTGGGGGGGGGGGGGGCAATGCCGTACGTTCCTTATTCCCATCTGAGGTGGTTTAGGCAGACATCCACCGTAGTGAACTGGTGCCTCCTCGAAAGGAGGATGTGGGCGCCTGCTCCTGCTGACTCTCAGCCTTCCCTCTTGGGTAAGAACGTGGGTCGTTCAAGCGGTGCCCTCCCCAGCAGCCCACGCGAGTTACCAGGGGCCCAGGAGTCTGGGGACAGGCTCCCCCTGGAGAGAACCGATGGCCAGCACCCCTGTCTGAACGGACGCCCAGACAGGTAAGGGGGGAGACAGGAAAAAGGCCCCTGAAGTTTGTGGGGACACCACTGTACCCAGGGGCCTTCAGCTCTCAGGGGGGCTCTTCCAGTTTCTGCTGCCCCCCCTGAGGAAAGGATAGGGGAACCCCCCAGGAAGGATAAATATATCCGGCCAGACCTGCTTAGCCTCCGAGATCAGACGAGATCGGGCGCTCTCAGGGAGATGTGGCCGTAGGCCTTCCCAGGCATTTGGTCTGGCTCCCAGGGGGAGACCACCAGCCCCAGGATTCGGGTCATTTGGAAAAAAACAAAACGGTTTCGCTGTGTAGGGATAAACACAATAAAAAAACTGAGGATCAAGGGGAAGGGTAGGGACTTAAAACAGCTGTCGATTGATTGTGTTTCCTGTAGGGAGGAGCCTCTCATCTCTCAGGTGTGCCGTCCTGGAAGATGACTAAGAGAAAAAAGCGTTGGGACTTCTTTCCCTGCGTTTCTTACAGGTAGGCAGCCTATTAAAATGAATAGGCTGCGTTACCCACGACCTGTGTGCAAATCTGTGCACCGATCCGAATGGAGCCTTATATTAGCATCCTCAGTCCTGCCTTCACATTACTGTCCTCAGTCCCTCTCACATCCTTAGCCTCCCCCTGACATTACTGTCCTCAGCTCGCCTCACATTGCTGTCCTCAGCCCCCCTCACATTACTGTCCTCAGATCCCCTTCCCTCACATTACTGTCCTAACCGCCCCCCTCACATTACTGTCTTCAGCCCCCCATTATGGTCCTCAGCAATCCTATTAATGTTCTGAGCCCCCCATTACTGTCCTCACCCCCCATTACTATCCGGAGGGCTACGTAAATTGACAGCGCTATATGGGTACCTTAAAATAAAAAAATAGGGGTAATTGTAGACACACACCCACACTCACTCAGGTTGAACTGGATGGACTAGTGTCTTTATTCAACCTTACTAACTATGTAACATAATAAATAAGAGACTGCCCAAAGTCACAGACTGTCGCACAGGTCACACAGACTGCCCAAAGTCACAGATTGTCGCACAGGTCACAGAAATTGCCGCACATGTTGCAGAGACCTACCCCCCCTCCCAGCTGTCACTGACTAGGAAAGAGAAGAACTGCTGTATGTAAGCATAACTGCCACTAGTACATGCCTGCTGGCTGGAGAGAGCTTCAAGTGCTGTGTACCGTACACACGATCGGAAATTCCGCCAGGAAAAGTCCGATGTGAGCTTTTGGTCGGAAATTCCGACCGTGTGTATGCTCCATTAGACTTTTGCTGGCGGAATTCCTGCCAGCAAAAGATTGAGAGCAGGTTCTCTATTTTTCGGTCGGAAAAAGTTCCGATCGGAAATTCCGATCGTCTGTACCAATTCCGACGCGCAAAATTCCTACGCATGCCCAGAAACAATTCGACACATGCTCGGAAGCACTGAACTTCAGTTTCTCGGCTCATCGTAGTGTTCATCACCGCGTTCTTGACGGTCGAAAGTTCAGAGAACTTCTGTGTGACCGTGTGTATGCAAGCCAAGCTTGAACTGAATTCCATCGGAAAAACCATCCAAGATTTTTCCGACGGAAATTCCGCTCGTGTGTATGGGGCATTAGGAAAGGTGGGTGGGCTGGACCGTCTTCCTCCTCCTATCTCAATGAACAAGTCCTGGGCAAGTCCTGGGCAGGCTCTTCTGAAAATTTTGTGGTGGCTGGCTGACGTCACCACCAGGACGCGCACCACCGCCTGAGGTCATACTTTAATGGACAGTTGACACTGCTGATTGCTTTCCGTGTGCAGCCTATTCTTTTTGGGTGGTTGGGCCAGGGTTGTCAAGCCCTAATGACTTTTTTTTACCGACAAAACATGGAACATTTACTGACTGGGCACATTATTTTTACTGACAACCTGAAATATGCCAGAAACTCCCTAGTATACAGTGGGGACGGAAAGTATTCAGAACCCCTTAAATTTTTCACTCTTTGTTATATTGCAGCCATTTGCTAAAATCATTTAAGTTCATTTTTTTTCCTCATTAATGTACACATAGCACCCCATATTGACAGAAAAACACAGAATTGTTGACATTTTTGCAGATTTTATTTAAAAAGAAAAACTGAAATATCACATGGTCCTAAGTATTCAGACCCTTTGCTCAGTATTTAGTAGAAGCACCCTTTTGATCTAATACAGCCATGAGTCTTTTTGGGAAAGATGCAACAAGTTTTTCACACCTGGATTTGGGGATCCTCTGCCATTCCTCCTTGCAGATCCTCTCCAGTTCTGTCAGGTTGGATGGTAAACGTTGGCGGACAGCCACTTTTAGGTCTCTCCAGAGATGCTCAATTGGGTTTAAGTCAGGGCTCTGGCTGGGCCATTCAAGAACAGTCATTATTCGTTATACTTCCTTATTTTAGCTGTGTGCTTAGGGTCATTGTCTTGTTGGAAGGTAAACCTTCGGCCCAGTCTGAGGTCCTGAGCACTCTGGAGAATGTTTTCGTCCAGGATATCCCTGTACTTGGCCACATTCATCTTTCCCTGGATTGCAACCAGTCGTCCTGTCCCTGCAGCTGAAAAACACCCCCACAGCATGATGCTGCCACCACCATGCTTTACTGTTGGGACTGTTTTGGACAGGTGATGAGCAGTGCCTGGTTTTCTCCACACATACTGCTTAGAATTAAGGCCAAAAAGTTCTATCTTGGTCTCATCAGACCATCTTGGAATCCTTCAGGTGTTTTTTTTTTTAGCAAACTCCATGCGTGCTTCCATGTGTCTTGCACTGAGGAGAGGCTTCCGTCGGGCCACTCTGCCATAGAGCCACGACTGGTGGAGGGTTGAAGTAATGGTTGACTTTCTACAACTTTCTCCCATCTCCTGACTGCATCTCTGGAGCTCAGCCACAGTGATCTTTGGGTTCTTCTTTACCTCTCTCACCAAGGCTCTTCTCCCCTGATAGCTCAGTTTGGCCAGACGGCCAGCTCTAGGAAGGGTTCTGGTCGCCCCAAATGTCTTCCATTTAAGGATTATGGAGGCCACTGTGCTCTTAGGAACCTTAAGTGCAGCAGAAATTTTTTTGTAACCTTGGCCAGATCTATGCCTTGCCACAATTCTGTCTCTGAGCTCTTCAGGCAGTTCCTTTGACCTCATAATTCTCATTTGCCCTGACATGCACCGTGAGCTGTAAGGTCTTATATAGACAGGTGTGTGGCTTTCCTAATCAAGTCCAATCAGTATAATCAAACATAGCTGGACTCAAATGAAGGTGTAGAACCATCTCAAGGATGATCAGAAGAAATGGACAGCACCTGAGTTAAATATTTGAGTGTCACAGCAAAGGGTCTAAATACATAGGACCATGTGATATTTCAGTTTTAATAAATCTGCAAAAATGTCAACAATTCTGTGTTTTTCTGTAAATATGGGGTGCTGTGTGTACATTAATGAGGAAAAGAAATGAACTTAAATGATTTTAGCAAATGGCTGCAATATAACAAAGAGTGAAAAATTTAAGGGGGTCTGAATACTTTCCGTCCCCACTGTAAGTCAAGACAATCAATATTTAAAGGCTACATTTTATTTAATCTATGTGAAAATTATAGAGTCTACAAACTATGATATAAATATTTGAAAATTGATCAGTCCTTATGTACCCGCCTATCTAATTTCTCAGATCCTAAAATGCCAGGACCCCCCAAATGACTCCTTGATGGAAAGTAGACAGTCCAGGGTACATGGTATGAGGCATGGTTCATTTTTAGAAGTTGTAATTTTGTTGTCAGTTTTTTGGAAAATGAAGAAATTAAATAAATAAAATGTGTTTTTATTTTCACAAAGTTGTCATTTAAACCAGCTATTTCTCACACACAGCAAAACACATTCTGCTACTCCTCCCGAGTAAGAGGATACCACAAGTATGAGACTTTTTTTTTTTTTTTACAGCCATAGCCACACAGAGGGGCCCGATGTCTAAGAACCACTTCCAGTCTGAGCGGAATCTGACATTCTTTTCCTACATGTATAAAACATAATGTTTTTGCTAGAAAACTACTACTAGAACCCTTAGAAGCATTAAATATTTTTAAGCAGAGGTCCTAGAGAATAAAATAGTAGCTGTTGCATATTTTTATATCAGACGGTATTTGCGTAGCAGTGAATTGTAATGTACAAAAACACAAAACAATACCCAATATTTTGGTAAACTATAAAAGATTATGTTATGGCAAGTAAAAAGATACCAAACATGTCACGCTTTAAAATTGCATCTGTCCTTGGAATGGAACCAAACCTAAAAATCCTCATAGGCGACACTTTAAAAGCCTTTACAGGTTACTAGTTTAGGCAAGAGGTCTGAAGCTAGAATTATTGCTCGCCATTTACATATATGTGGAGGACTAGTGCACGCGTTTGCATTTGTGCGCAAGCATGTGCAGATATGGGGCGCTTTAAAAAATGTTTTTATTATAATTTAAAAAAAAAACATTTTTACACTGTCTCTTACTTTTTTTTTTGATCAACTATATTGATCTATATTGTGTTTGGACACAGCAATCACACGGTAGAAGACCATCTGGGGGACATAGGATTCAACGGGCTCCCAGGTACATATTCTGTGAGCCGTCGATGTGGGCTGACGTACAGGTACGTTAACCTGCATCAGCGCCGCTCCCCTGCCACTGTCTATAGGCTGCGGGTGGACAGAAAGCCGTTGATTTAAAGTAGAACTAAAGGCAAAGCTTCTTTTTCACTTGGATAGCGTAGGGGAGGGTTAAAACTCCTATTGGTTATTTTTTCCATATGTGTCTCATTGGGGAGATTTCCCATCATTTCCTGTCCCAAAGCCAAAACAGGAAGTGAGAAGAAATCCCTCCATACTGATGTAGCGGTACCTACCATAGGAGCTGCTGAGTGTTGTGGTCCATCTGTCACCCTGCCCCAGCCAGGCACACACTGCCATTCACCCAGAGACATGAAAGCAGTCCTTTTGCTTTGTTTTTTAACGTTTTATTGAGGGAGATCGAACTTGGATAGGGATGCAGACTTATGAGATGCCCATGGAATCAAAACATCAACTGTTGGGACTTTATATACATCCTGTATATACATCACTCCTTTTCTCCTCCTTCACTTGCTTCGGAGTATCAATCCTTACTGCTCCTGCACATAGCTTCCTCTCTTTCTTTCTCTAGACTAGCTGGCACTGTAGGCCTGACACTGGCTCAGCCAGGCCAGGCCTAAAGCAAATGCCCTTTAAAGGCAGGGACCGCGGTGCCCCTATGGTGTAGTAAATAGTACCAGTGCTAGCTGTCCCTGTGGCTATTGCTCCCAGTACCACCTCTTCGGGCACTGCCAGCCCTCCTGGCTGCAGCTATCTCGCTCCACTGCCCATGACACCACCATCCTCCAGACTGGCTCTGCACCCATCCCAGATTGCTGCATCTCAGTTCTCTCAGTTCTCCCAACACCCGGACACAGCAGCATAGAGGCACCAGCCCCAGTGTGGGAAGTAGCAGCCCCGGCGTCACCAGCACACAGCACCATGCCTTCTGCCTTCCCAATCCGATTCCCAACCCCCCCTCTCTGAGTCCCGCCAGCAGCACTCCACAACCACCCACTCCTGTGGCTTCAGTGATGAGTGCCTCCTCCTTGCTCCCTCCCTCCCCATAACATCACCACCCCCCGCCTCTGTGTCAGAATAGATTCTCTCTCTATGGTGCAATCTCTCCCGCCAGCAGACCCCCCCCCCCCTCCAGGAGAAGAACCCTACAATGTGTCGATCAGGCAGCTGCAGAAGCAGAACTCTCTCTCTCCCTCTACTGCCAGCAGCACCCCCCCCCCGGGCCCCCCTTCTTCCCCGCTTCAGCGTTCTGGGGGGCCAATGTCCTGCAGCAGCCGGGTCACTCACACTGCACTGTCTGTCTGTGGATCTGTGCGCTCCCTCTCCCACCCAGCCGCCATCGCCGATGCCAGAGACAGTGAATGGAACTGGTGTCCTAGCAACCAGGGACGCTTATGCATGAGAGAGCATGGTGTTAGACTCCGCCTCCTAACAGGTTCACACTCACATCTTTGCAGCGGCTCCTGGAAGGTAAGGGGGTTTTGTCTCGCTCTATGGAGGTCTCTATGGGGGCTACTGACACCATCCTCTGCCCTACTGACACCGTCCTCTGCCCTATTGGCTGACAGTGTCCACTTTTAAGATAGGCTAGTTTCATATTTTAACTGACATTTCTTTTATTAATCAAATTATATTTAATGGGTACATGAATGCTTTTGTTTTATTTAACCATGCCCCTTTAAGTCAGTCCCCCCCCCCCCCCCCCCCACTGTTAATGCAATTTGGCCACAGCCACTGTTCACTGTAGCACACCTCACACTTCAACCACAACTACTCTCTTTGGGTAACCCAAAAGGTGTCCCAAGTATTTTACAATCCTATGGCGTGTACTACAAAAAAAATAGTCGTGCGCAGTGAAAAAGTGTTTGGGTTTGGCTTGAAGAAAAGGTGTCAACCTTAATTGGTCAGGGCTCCCCAGAACACCCCAGGTGGCTCCACCTCCCCTCCAGCCTCTCTTTCTAGAAGATACTAGAAAGAAGTAGGAGGTCCTAGTGATGTCACCTATGAGTCACCCAGCACTGCTCTGAGCCACTCTCAACCCAGATTACAAAACACACCCAGGCTTGGCTACCAGCCAAACCTGGAAATTTACCTGCCCTAAGAGAAAAAAAAAGCACTTTACTCACCTAACACACTAGAGGGTGCTACACTAAGGAAATCCCTGATTGTCAAAAGGGTCAACAGAACTAATATCCCCATTTCTATTACTGTTCTGGGGGCAACCCAAAATGTGGGTTTTTCTTTTACTTTCACTTTCAATGATAATGTAAATTAAAGTAAACATGACAAACAGGGAGGGTGAATCTCCCTACCAGGAGCACAGACAGCAATAAAAACCTGACAGATGTCTAATCCATCTCCACTTTATCCAAAAAAAAAAAAAAAGTGTTGTCTTTGTTTATACGTTAATATTTTTTTAATTGAAACAAGTTCAAAGGGAGAAAAAATATATACCAAAAGGCAGGGTAGCTGTCTAACACAGACACCAGACTCTTTATGCTCTTCTTTTGCAGTCTGCAGCTTGTCAACATGCCCGGCTTAGCTTTTCCTACATTTGTCATCTCCTCAGAGGTATTAGATCTGAAAATATCACCTTTTTATTTTCATTTTGTACAGTCTTAAGACTGCCATTTACTCCTGCAAACAACAAAGAAAAATAGCTCACTGAAGGCTAAAATTATTTTAAAATATTTTTTTTCTCATGCTCTTGGAAGTTTTTAGCTACCTTCTTTGCTTTATTCCAACAAGTAAGTAAAATTCAGGGTGCAACTACACCTAAGCATTTCAACAAATGTGCAAACTAGTCATATTTCAATTTAATTTAATGTTTGCTTTTAATTCTGCTAGGTCTTTGCTGGCAATGGTAGTGCGAGTCAACACATGGCAATGTAACTTTCCAATAAAAAAATAGAAGGAAAACGCACATGCAAGGATGTGAAGCCAGCCTTGAAGTGATTGTAAAACTTTGTTTTTTTTATTATTAAAATAACAAACATGTTATGTTTACCTGCTCTGTGAAATGGTTTTAGACAGAGTAACCCTGACCCCCCTCTTCTTGGTCAAGTGTGAACCCTTAACTTGTAAAACAACCAATTCAGTTTAACCACTTGCCGACCGCCTCACGCATATATACGTGAGCAGAATGGCACGGGCAGGCAGAATCACGTACCCATACGTGATTGCCTTCCCGAGGGCGGGGGGTCCAATCGGACCCCCCCCCCCGGTGCCAGCGGCAGTCGGCATTTGTCTGGGAGCGTTGAGAGGCGAGGGGGAGGCCATCCGATCGTGCCCCTCCCCCCTCGCGATCGCTCCCAGCCAATGAGAAACATCCCCTGCCTGTGTATAGTACACACAGGCAGAGGATGTGATGTCATCTCTCCTCGGCTCAGCAGTTTCCGTTCCGGCGCTGAGGAGAGAAGACTTCACAGTGAGTGAACACACACACACACAGTAGAACATGCCAGGCACACATAACACCCCCGATCCCCCCCCCCCCGATCACCCCCCAATCACCCCTCCCCCCCCATGTCACACTGACACCAAGCAGTATTTTTTTTTTTTCTGATTACTGCATGGTGTCAGTTTGACAGTTAGAAGTGGTAGGGCAGTTAGTGTTAGCCCCCTGTAGGTCTAGGATACCCCCCTAACCCCCCCTAATAAAGTTTTAACCCCCTGTCACCAGTGTCGCTAAGCGATCATTTTTCTGATCGCTGTATTAGTGTCACTGGTGACGCTAGTTAGGGAGGTAAATATTTCGGTTCGCCGTCAGCGTTTTATAGCGACAGGGACCCGCATATACTATCTAATAAATGTTTTAACCCCTTGATTGCCCCTAGTTAACCCTTTCACCACTGATCACCGTATAACTGTTACGGGTGACGCTGGTTAGTTTGTTTATTTTTTATAGTGTCAGGGCACCCGCCGTTTATTACCGAATAAAGGTTTAGCCCCCTGATCGCCCGGCGGTGATATGCGTCGTCCCAGGCAGCGTCAGATTAGCGCCAGTATCGCTAACACCCACGCACGCAGCATACACCTCCCTTAGTGGTATAGTATCTGAACGGATCAATATCTGATCCGATCAGATCTATACTGGCGTCCCCAGCAGTTTAGGTTTCCCAAAAACGCAGTGTTAGCGGGATCAGCCCAGATACCTGCTAGCACCTGCGTTTTGCCCCTCCGCCCGGCCCGGCCCAGCCCACCCAAGTGCAGTATCGATCGATCACTGTCACTTACAAAACACTAAACGCATAACTGCAGCGTTCGCAGAGTCAGGCCTGATCCATGTGATCGCTAACAGTTTTTTGGGTATCGTTTTGGTGAACTGGCGGCCTAGTACACCCCGGTCGTAGTCAAACCAGCACTGCAGTAACACTTGGTGACGTGGCGAGTCCCATAAGTGCAGTTCAAGCTGGTGAGGTGGCAAGCACAAGTAGTGTCCCGCTGCCACCAAAAAGACAAACACAGGCCCGTCGTGCCCATAATGCCCTTCCTGCTGCATTCGCCAATCCTAATTGGGAACCCACCGCTTCTGCAGCACCCGTACTTCCCCATTCACATCCCCAACCAAATGCAGTCGGCTGCATGAGAGGCATTTTCTTTATGTCCTCCCGAGTACCCCTACCCAGCGAACCCCCCCAAAAAAGATGTCGTGTGTGCAGCAAGCGCAGATATAGGCGTGACACCCGCTATTATTGTCCCTCCTGTCCTGACAATCCTGGTCTTTGCATTGGTGAATGTTTTGAACGCTACCATTCACTAGTTGAGTATTAGCGTAGGGTACAGCATTCCACAGACTAGGCACACTTTCACAGGGTCTCCCAAGATGCCATCGCATTTTGAGAGACCCGAACCTGGAACCGGTTACAGTTATAAAAGTTACAGTTACAAAAAAAGTGTAAAAAAAAACAAAACAACACAAACAAAAATATAAAATAAAAAAAATAGTTGTTTTATTGTTCTCTCTCTCTCTATTCTCTCTATTGTTCTGCTCTTTTTTACTGTATTCTATTCTGCAATGTTTTATTGTTATTATGTTTTATCATGTTTGCTTTTCAGGTATGAAATTTTTTATACTTTACCATTTACTGTGCTTTATTGTTAACCATTTTTTTGTCTTCAGGTACGCCATTCACGACTTTGAGTGGTTATACCAGAATGATGCCTGCAGGTTTAGGTATCATCTTGGTATCATTCTTTTCAGCCAGCAGTCGGCTTTCATGTAAAAGCAATCCTAGCGGCTAATAAGCCTCTAGACTGCTTTTACAAGCAGTGGAAGGGAATCCCCCCCCACCGTCTTCCGTGTTTTTCTCTGGCTCTCCTGTCTCAACAGGGAACCTGAGAATGCAGCCGGTGATTCAGCCAGCTGACCATAGAGCTGATCAGAGACCAGAGTGGCTCCAAACATCTCTATGGCCTAAGAAACCGGAAGCTACGAGCATTTTATGACTTAGATTTCGCCGGATGTAAACAGCGCCATTGGGAAAGCATTTTATCACACCGATCTTGGTGTGGTCAGATGCTTTGAGGGCAAAGGAGAAATCTAGGGTCTAATAGACCCCATTTTTTTCAAAAAAGAGTACCTGTCACTACCTATTGCTATCATAGGGGATATTTATATTCCTTGAGATAACAATGAAAATGATTTAAAAAAAAAAATGAAAGGAACAGTTTAAAAATAAGATAAAAGCAAAAAAAAAAAAAAAAAGCAAAAAAAAAAAAAAAAAAGCACCCCCTGTCCCCCCTGCTCTTGCGCTAAGGCGAACACAATCGTCGGTCTGGCGTCAAATGTAAACAGCAATTGCACCATGCATGTGAGGTATCACCGCGAAGGTCAGATCGAGGGCAGTAATTTTAGCAGTAGACCTCCTCTGTAAATCTAAAGTGGTAACCTGTAAAGGCTTTTAAAGGCTTTTAAAAATGTATTTAGTTTGTCACCACTGCACGTTTGTGCGCAATTTTAAAGCATGTCATGTTTGGTATCCATGTACTCGGCCTAAGATCATCTTTTTTATTTCATCAAACATTTGGGCAATATAGTGTGTTTTAGTGCATTAAAATTTAAAAAAAAAAAGTGCGTCCCCAAAAAATGCGTATGAAAAATCGCTGCGCAAATACTGTGTGAAAAAAAAAAATGAAACACCCACCATTTTAATCTGTAGGGCATTTGCTTTAAAAAAATATATAATGTGTGGTAGTTCAAAGTAATTTTCTTGCAAAAAAAAAAATTTTTTTCATGTAATCAAAAAGTGTCAGAAAGGGCTTTGTCTTCAAGTGGTTAGAAGAGTGGGTGATGTGTGACATAAGCTTCTAAATGTTGTGCATAAAATGCCAGGACAGTTCAAAACCCCCTCAAATGACCCCATTTTGGAAAGTAGACTCCCCAAGCTATTTGCTGAGAGGCATGTCGAGTCCATGGAATATTTTATATTGTGACACAAGTTGCGGGAAAGAGACATTTTTTTATTTTTTTTTGCACAAAGTTGTCACTAAATGATATATTGCTCAAACATGCCATGGGAATATGTGAAATTACACCCCAAAATACATTCTGTTGCTTCTCCTGAGTATGGGGATACCACATGTGTTGGACTTTTTGGGAGCCTAGCCGCCCACGGGACCCCGAAAACCAAGCACCGCCTTCAGGCTTTCTAAGGGCGTAAATTTTTGATTTCACTCTTCACTGCCTATCACAGTTTCGGAGGCCATGGAATGCCCAGGTGGCAACCCCCCCCCCCCCCCCCCAAATGACCCCATTTTGGAAAGTAGACACCCCAAGCTATTTGCTGAGCGGTATAGTGAGTATTTTGCAGACCTCACTTTTTGTCACAAAGTTTTGAAAATTGAAAAAAGAAAAAAAACATTTTTTCTTGTTTTTCTTCATTTTCAAAAACAAATGAGAGCTGCAAAATACTCACCATGCCTCTCAGCAAATAGCTTGGGGTGTCTACTTTCCAAAATGGGGTCATTTGGGGGGGGGGGTTGTGCCACCTGGGCATTCCATGGCCTCCGAAACTGATAGGCAGTGAAGAGTGAAATCAAAAATTTACACCCTTAGAAATCCTGAAGGCGGTGATTGGTTTTCGGGGCTCCGTACGCGGCTAGGCTCCCAAAAAGTCCCACAGATGTGGTATCCCCATACTCAGGAGAAGCAGCTAAATGTATGTTGGGGTGCAATTCTACATATGCCCATGGCCTGTGTGAGCAATATATCATTTAGTGACAACTTTGTGCAAAAAAAAAATTTGTCACTTTCCCGCAACTTGTGTCAAAATATAAAATATTCCATGGACTCAACATGCCTCAAAGCAAATAGCTTGGGGTGTCTACTTTCCAAAATGGGGTCATTTGGGGGGGTTTTATGCCATCTGGGCATTTTATGGCCTTCAAAACTGTGATAGGTAGTGAGGAGTAAAATCGAGAAATTTACGCCCTTAGAAATCCTGAAGGCAGTGATTGGTTTTCGGGGCCCCGTACGCGGATAGGCTCCCAAAAAGTCCCACACATGTGGTATCCCCGTACTCAGGAGAAGCAGCTAAAATGTATTTTGGGGTGCAATTCCACATATGCCCATGGCCTGTGTAAGCAATATATCATTTAGTGACAACTTTTTGTATTTTTTTTTCGTCATTATTCAATCACTTGGGACAAAAAAAAAATGAATATTTAATGGGCTCAACATGCCTCTCAGCAATTTCCTTGGGGTGTCTACTTTCCAAAATGGGGTCATTTGTGGGGGTTTTGTACTGCCCTGCCATTTTAGCACCTCAAGAAACGACATAGGCAGTCATAAATTAAAGGCTGTGTAAATTCCAGAAAATGTACCCTAGTTTGTAGGCGCTATAACTTTTGCGCAAACCAATAAATATACGCTTATTGACAATTTTTTTTTACCAAAGACATATGGCCGAATACATTTTGGCCTAAATGTATGACTAAAATTGAGTTTATTGGATTTTTTTTTTAGAACAAAAAGTAGAAAATATCATTTTTTTTCAAAATTTTCGGTCTTTTTCCGTGTATAGCGCAAAAAATAAAAACGGCAGAGGTGATCAAATACCATCAAAAGAAAGCTCTATTTGTGGGAAGAAAAGGACGCAAATTTTGTTTGGGTACAGCATTGCATGACCACGCAATTAGCCGTTAAAGCGACGCAGTGCCAAATTGTAAAAAGTGCTCTGGTCAGGAAGGGGGTAAATCCTTCCGGGGCTGAAGTGGTTAAAATAGAAATGCAAGGCAAAACATCTGTGTATAGATATTAAAAAAAAAGAAAAATGATAAATACCTTTTTTTTTATTTTTTATAAGTGATCACATAATCTCTTCCAGTTGCATAGGAGGCTTAGAGAGTTGGGGGTGGAGAAGCAGCAGTACATTGATCTTCCCAGTGAATGGCTGTGCAAGAGTGTGTGTCAGCACAAGTCTTGGCCATTGGAGGACAGACAGGCTGAGCTCCTAGCAAAGCCAGAAAACTGACCACGCTGAGATGGATGTGCTCTCATGCCTAGCATGGTCAGTTTAAAATAGGAAAGCAGGGGGACTGGTAAAATAACCAGGTATTTCACACAAAGGAATAAATACAAAGAGAACATGATACTTTTTAATACAAGTACATGGTACAACAGACATATCAGGAATATGAAATGCTGGGGTAACATACTCTCTAAGATATACTTATTCATTAACATACTCTAAGATATATTCATTCATTAAAACACATGTTTAATTTTAGCAAACGTATACTTTACTTAAAGTGGAAGTCCACCACAAAAAGAAACTTGCACCAAAAAATCCCTAAAAGATTGGAGGGAAAAAAAAAATTTGAACTCACCTGAAATGGCTGTTGCTAGGCAGTCTTCCTACGCCGCGGTGATGTTCTGTCTTCTCCTCCCCGCGTTGTCTTCTGGGGAATGGGGTGCGGTGTGTTATGGGAACTGTGTGTGTCCCACAACACATCGCGGCCCATTCACAAAGCGCTGCGCAACTCGCGCATGCGCAGTAGGAAACGGGCAGTGAAGCCGTAAGGCTCCACTGCCTGTTTCCCTTAGTTAGGATGGCGGTGCCGGGACTCGAGAGCCGAGGGACGGGTCGACCTCGGGCGGCCGACATCGCAGGCACCCAGGACAGGTAAGTGTGCTTATTTAAAGTCAGCAGCTACAGTGTTTGTAGCTGCTGACTTTTACATTTTTTTTTTCCCAGCCGGAACCCCCCTTTAAAGTAAATGTTATCTCTCACATACACCCAGTCAAGTGAACGACCTCAAATGATACACAGAGATGAAACAATTCTCCCTACATAAGTTGTACGTGTACATCTGCTGTCTTCAGCTTTCTACATTCTTTAGAATGTGCACATTGTGTTAGAAAATGTCCTTCCTGTTTCAGCAGTGGGAGGGGAGTCTGGGCATAGATTGTATGAGAGCTGGTTGGAGGAAAGGCACACACCCCCTCCACATAGGCAGAGGAAACTTGCAGAGCTGTGCTGTGAATAGACCAGCTCTCTGCTTATCTGTCTCTACCTCCCGACACAAATTTCCAGCTGCTTTTATCTCCTGTGTCGGAGAACTTGTCAGGACTTAGCCCGGGTTCAGGCTGCTATGGCTTGACTTTGAAGCTGGACCCTAGCGTAACTTTAGCAGGACATGCATGCGACTTCTTTAACAGAATTCAATGCAAGTTGTACCAAAAAGTATATATATATATATATATATATATATATATATATATATATATATATATATATATCTGCGCTTAGGACGCCGGATAGGTCTGCAGCCTCCCCTAATAGAGCTCCCCTAGGGGGTCTCTAGGTAAACACAAATTAATAGATTGGGGTGAATGGCGCTACCAATACATAATAGATATCAAGACATGAACACAGAAAGGGGAGGGGGGGCTGAGTGCTGCACCACTGCTATGTGTGCCACACCTGTACCTAATGTGTATAATCCCACCTCATGTGTAATACCAGTGAATCAGATATAGGTGTGTCTATGATCTGTCACTGAGTGTTAGGTCAGCATCTGGTGTAATAAATGTAAATCCAAACTCAATTATACCACCATTAATTCAATAATAAATAAATCTGTGATATATATTACCATTCCATGCCCCATAAAGGTATGTGCATGTGTGATCTTGAAAAATGTTCAATCTCTTAGTGCAAATAAAGTGAACTGAACTAAACGTGATCCGTGACAAATGTGTCCCAAAAGATTATTTTTAGGGAACATATAATAGCCTATTATTGATTCCCTAGTGGTTCCCTGATACTAATAACCAGAGTGTAAGACCTTGTGAAAGTGGAAACTCCTGCGCTGTCGGGGGGGGGGGGGGGGGGGGGGCTACGCTAAGAGGACACCACTGCTGCAACACCTAAGTACTGATCCAAAGCAGGACAAATGAGACAAAAGTGGGGGAAGATGGTAGTTGCGTTGTGATGAAGGGGGGGGGGGGGGCTACAGAGATGACTAAAGTGGCAAAGTGAACTAAAAAAGAAACGGGCCAATGCATGAATGGATCCTACATGCTAAAAGAACATGGTGAGGATGCAGTACAGTGCAACTTAGCTGATCAACATGACTATAATGTTACGGGCAGACAAAGCCTAGTATAGCCTAGTAGCTCTCCCCCCCCCCCCCCCTTTCATCAGAGCGCAACTACCATCTTCCCCCACAGAGTAAGACCTGATACTAAAAAATATATACAATCAATAAAATCATTAATTTATAAACCACACTCATAAACATATCAAAAGTGTATCAAAATTCCAAATAGCAAAAAGGATGAAACTGCACTAAACTGACACACTATGCTTCCATGACAAGTATAGGAAAGGTTCATATATAGATGTGCAAATAACAGTCCATGAAACATGTGCATTTAGTATTCTACAAACAATGTGACAAAAATCAGATGGTGACTTTGTGCTCCCCCTCAAGGGTCCCCACTCACCGAATCCACTCACCCCAAAGGGGCAATGAGCATATAGATGTAACCGCTGCAATCAATTTGCCACTGTAGTTGTTACGATTCCAAGGATGAGCCTCTATCTTCAGGAAGATTATAGTATAATCTTAAGTTACTTCCTCATAGGAGAAAAGAGATGTGGACTCCCATAATGTAGTAAAACGTTGTAAATTTATTAAAAAGCATAAGCAAAATAAAAAACTTGTAATCAAATATAAAATGGATAAGAAAAAAGTCCCGGGCAAAAGCTTCCAAATAAACTTTTCAAAGAGCCATCTACTATACTGTATAAATATTAGTACTATGGCAGGCTCCTAAATGGCAGTCAAGCCTCAAGACACACAACGAGCGCTAGACGCAGAGTGGAGACAGCAGCAGTGCACTGCGTTCCATCTGTGTTCCACCTGCTCGTAAACCAGGAAGTGACGTAGCGTGCATGGCGCCGTCGTACGTGTTTCGTCATAGATGTCCTCAGCGACGGTACCAGCATGCCTCGCACCACGTCATTAAATAGAAGAGTCGCCATGCCTGTCCCACCCCCCAATGGAGGAACAACCAATCACAACTAAACACCAGGGCGGAACATCGAGTTCACAGCTCCCAATGCCATGTCCGCAGTGCTTGCTTACTTAAAAAATAAATAAATAAGGTACAGTGAGTTTAATATCTTTGGATGCCATGGCAGGCTCTTTATAAATATACAATACATACACAAGTATATAAATTGGTGTAACACAAGTGGGACCTGGGTGTTACAGGCTGTTATAAAAAGCAGCCCACACGCTGGGTTCCCCCTAGAGGTAAATCTTGTTGCTACAGGGCATAGCATACCAGATATTACCTGGTAAACCTCAGCAGCTGGAGAGACACTTAGAGGTTACCATTAGATGCTATGAGCCTGATGTAGCAGCATGCCCATAATACTCTTGGGGAGGAAAGACATAACGAATAAAAAATATAGAAAATAATAAATAAATAAAAATATTTAAAAACTATATATGTATATGACTGATATACAATAGTATAGATGGGGTTAGGTGCATAACCTAAATTACATGGATCCCCCACCATACTGCTTTAGTGATTGTAAATATATGTGTGGACATATACGTATATGTATGTAAAAAACATATATGTGGAAGTGTCACTGCTTCACCCAGCCTGTCCTGCAGATGCTAGTATGTCCCCTTACATAAGTAATATAACCTCTAGTGACTACAAATATAACATCACCTATTTAGATCTCAATAAATCATCTTACTTGTGGACAGGGGATGGGGAGTAGTAACATCTAAACTGGGGCAATATTGTATACATGGAAAGTTGTCTGAGGTGGTGAAATGACATTACACCCCCGTAAGAGGCACTAGTGAAATGAGGGACACGGAGGGCAGTACAATACCATAGATTACTGTTCATACCCACACAGTGGCATGTATGGTGCCCATAATTTATCACTCCAGGCAATCTCAAATATCCGAGTTACCCTGCAGTACAACCCTCATGGGTTGGCTATGAAACAATTCAGATCAATATCTAAGTTGAGGCCCCTTGGAGTAAGGGACCCCAACCGATATATCCAGGTGGTTTCATTTTGCGAAACGAGTGTGGTTTTATGTCCGCCTCTCCAGTGGTCCCTGATGCAGTTAATCCCATAAAAGATCAGACCCGTAGGATCACGATTATGTACTGCATCAAAGTGACGTGAGAGGTGGTGTTTTGGAAACCCATTCCTAATGTTTTTAATATGTTCCCGTATGCGTACATACAAGGGGCGGGTGGTTCTCCCCACGTATTGCAATTGACATGGGCACTCAATGATATAGGTCACATGGGTGCTCTGACAAGTTATGAATTCCCTAATGCGATATTCTTTATGATCAGTTCTGGATTTGAAAGTTTCCCTTTTACGGGGTTGTTTTTTACTGACCCTGCATGGTAGGCATCTTTGGAATTTATAGAAGCCTTTCATGTCTGGGAAGATTTTTGTCGATTTAGGTGGGTTGATTACATTATGGACTAGGTAATCTCTGAGAGTTGGGGCTTTTCTACATACAACCTTAGGTTTATTCGGAAGTAAATCTGCGAGAACATGGTCCTCTTTTAGAAAAGGCCAATATTTAGTTGGGATGTGCTCAAATTATTTATATTGAGTATTAAACCCTGTGATAAAACACCATACCTGTTTTATTATCCCCTTTTTTAGACTTGGTAAACAAATTATTGCGGTCCATGTTTGCTACATTGGTCTTCAGTTTAAGCAGTAGATCTAGCTTATACCCTTTTTCATTAAATCGCTCAATCAAGATGGGCACCATACATGCCACTGTGTGGGTATGAACAGTAATCTATGGTGTTGCACTGCCCTCCTTGTCCCTCATTTCACTAGTGCTTCTTACGGGGTGTAATGTCATTTCACCACCTCAGACAACTTTCCATGCATAGAATATTGCCCCAGTTTAGATCTTACTACTCCCCATCCCCTGTCCACAAGTAAGATGATTTATTGAGATCTAAATAGGTGATGTTATATTTGTAGTCACTAGAGGTGATATTACTTATGTAAGGGGACATACTAGCATCCACAGGACAGGCTGGGTGAAGTAGTGACACTTCCACATATACGTATATGTCCTCTTGGCTCTTTGAAAAGTTTATTTGAAAGCTTTTGCCCGGGACTTTTTTCTTATCCATTTTATATTTGATTACAAGTTTTTTATTTTGCTTATGCTTTTTAATAAATTTACAACGTTTTACTACACTATGGGAGTCCACATCTCTTTTCTCCTATGAGGAAGTAATTTAAGATTATACTATAATCTACCTGAAGATAGAGGCCCAACCTTGGAATCGTAACAACTACAGTGGCAAATTGATTGCAGCGGTTACATCTATATGCTCATTGCCCCTTTGGGGTGAGTGGATTCGGTGAGTGGGGACCCTTGAGGGGGAGCACAAAGTCACCAGAGGATACTGCGAGCACCCAAGTCACCATCTGATTTTTGTCACATTGTTTGAAGAATACTAAATGCACATTTTTCATGGACTGTTATTTGCACATCTATATATGAACCTTTCCTATATTTGTCATGGAAGCATAGTATGTCCGTTTAGTGCGGTTTCATCCTTGTTGCTATTTGGACTTTTGATACACACATGGTGATATGTTTATGAGTGTGGTTTATAATTTAATGATTTTATTGATTGTATATATTTTTTAGTATCAGAGAAAAGGAAGGGGGATTTGGGACTTTAAATGAGGCCCACGGACATCAGGCGGTAAATAGAAAATGTTATTTATTGATCCTGAAACCTGTATCAAACCATATCACAAATATAGACCACATGTAAAAGAAGAACATTGTAGTGAATGTCATTCAATATACCTACGCCCATAAGTGGGGCGCATGCAAAAAGCATCAAGAATACATCAATATGTCAAACTAGAGGTCACATGATGGGCACAAGTGATCAATGGATACATACAATGGTAAATAGATATATATACACACACACACACACACACAATAAAAGGCAGCATATGACAAAAATCGTAAAAATGTGTAAACCCATAATTGATTGAAGAAGGTGTTCTGAGTTGATAGTGAGATGTGAGCATCTATCTGCGTAACAAAATGCCCGATGCGTTTCGTGTAAACCACTCATCAGGGGCACAGTGCTCAAACATATCTATAGAATGTAGTAAGGTAGGCAATTAATATATATGCAACCGATGGTAGCTGGGGGAGGCAAATTGCGACCCCTAAGTACTTACATAAAATCATTGCAGAGGTGGTGTAATGGTGATAGAGCCAAGGCCATATTGATAGTCCGCACCGGGAGCTGAGGTGACCGAAACATGCACTGGCGGGGCGAATGCACAAAACCCCCCACAAGCACAGGGCCCGGTTGCGTTGGGGGTCTAAAACAAAGGAAGATGCATATTCAGTATACCATATTATACTGATGGGGTAATAAAGGAATAAATATATATATCTATATAAGCATAAGATGCATAAGAACTGAAATTGGAAAAGTCAAAGCAACAAAAAAGAAAGAAAACCCTGCTGGGGATAAAAGAAAAGGGGGAATAAAAATTATATAAATAGTGAAAATGTTAAAAGAATAACGGTTGAAAAGTAAAAAATGAAAAAATCAGTAAAATAAATAAATAATAAAATGAAAATAAATGAAATGAAAAAAGGGAATCATGTCCAATCCCCCTGGAATGTGATATGAATAAAAGGAGTAACAAAACATAAACCTAATAGATAAATGAGACCAAAAAGACAGGGGGGGAAAGGAAAGGAAAAATAGTGACTGGTGATGGATGATATATGAATGGGGTAGCTGAGTAGAAGCTTACATGTTTCCCAGAAGAGTATATACACGTGCTATGGTGAGGTATGTCATCATCTGGTTTGTGGCGCCGACTGTGTCGGGAGGGGCCATATAAGTACACCCGCCCCGACCACGTGCACGCTAGCAGACACCAGCGTCACGCAGACACGGCATGTGCAGGGAGGGGCTCCAATGTGGGCGAAGGGTACCGCCCACACAGGATGCCCACATGACCCCGCTAACCGGCCGAGATGGAAAGCCCAACGCCTGCACGCCGCGACTTCAAAATTGACGTCACCCGTGCGGCAGGATGCGTGGCGCCGATGCGCTGTGGGCGCCCGCCCGCCCCCCGCACATGTTCACTCCCCCCGATCCTGATAGGACCGGAGGGAGCGAGAGGGGAGGGGGGACACACAGAGCGCATCGCAGCTCCCGGATAGCGGACAACAAAGCAGCCCTGGTGATTCAGAAAACACACATCATTCCCCAGGAAGGGAAAGTGTGTAGCAGACTGTGCTGCCTGATCTCATGGGCACACATGGTAGTGTCCATTGAGAGTGTGTATGAGCCCGGACAAGGTAAAAACCCTCCAGGACTAGAAAAAACCTAGCCTGTGAGTAGCAGGGGGACGCTGCTAACTCTGTCCGTGGACCTCCATCCCTAAATTGCGGAAGGATATAGGAATTTTTGGGACTTTAAATGAGGCGCATGGGGAATGCGCCTCCATCCCTGGTTCAGAGAAAAGGAAGGGGGATTTGGGACTTTAAATGAGGCCCACGGACATCAGGAGGTAAATAGAAAATGTTATTTATTGATCCTGAAACCTGTATCAAACCATATCACAAATATAGACCACATGTAAAAGAAGAACATTGTAGTGAATGTCATTCAATATACCTACACCCATAAGTGGGGCGCATGCAAAAAGCATCAAGAATACATCAATATGTCAAACTAGAGGTCACATGATGGGCACAAGTGATCAATGGATACATACAATGGTAAATAGATATATATACACACACAATAAACGGCAGCATATGACAAAAATCGTAAAAATGTGTAAACCCATAATTGATTGAAGAAGGTGTTCTGAGTTGATAGTGAGATGTGAGCATCTATCTGCGTAACAAAATGCCCGACGCGTTTCGTGTAAACCACTCATCAGGGGCACAGTGCTCAAACATATCTATAGAATGTAGTAAGGTAGGCAATTAATATATATGCAACCGATGGTAGCTGGGGGAGGCAAATTGCGACCCCTAAGTACTTACATAAAATCATTGCAGAGGAGGTGTAATGGTGATAGAGCCAAGGCCATATTGATAGTCCGCACCGGGAGCTGAGGTGACCGAAACATGCACTGGCGGGGCGAATGCACAAAACCCCCCACAAGCACAGGGCCCGGAGCACTGGATCTTAGGATGAGACAGTAATCTGCTAGTAATAACTACCAAGCGGGGTCTAAAACAAAGGAAGATGCATATTCAGTATACCATATTGTACTGATGGGGTAATAAAGGAATAAATATATATATCTATACAAGCATAAGATGCATAAGAACTGAAATTGGAAAAGTCAAAGCAACAAAAAAGAAAGAAAACCCTGCTGGGGATAAAAGAAAAGGGGGAATAAAAATTATATAAATAGTGAAAATGTTAAAAGAATAACGGTTGAAAAGTAAAAAATGAAAAAATCAGTAAAATAAATAAATAATAAAATGAAAATAAATGAAATGAAAAAGGGAATCATGTCCAATCCCCCTGGAATGTGATATGAATAAAAGGAGTAACAAAACATAAACCTAATAGATAAATGAGACCAAAAAGACAGGGGGGGGAAAGGAAAGGAAAAATAGTGACTGGTGATGGATGATATATGAATGGGGTAGCTGAGTAGAAGCTTACATGTTTCCCAGAAGAGTATATACACGTGCTATGGTGAGGTATGTCATCATCTGGTTTGTGGCGCCGACTGTGTCGGGAGGGGCCATATAAGTACACCCGCCCTGACCACGTGCACGCTAGCAGACACCAGCGTCACGCAGACACGGCATGTGCAGGGAGGGGCTCCAATGTGGGCGAAGGGTACCGCCCACACAGGATGCCCACATGACCCCGCTAACCGGCCGAGATGGAAAGCCCAACGCCTGCACGCCGCGACGTCAAAATTGACGTCACCCGTGCGGCAGGATGCGTGGCGCCGATGCCATATATATTTTTTAGTATCAGGTCTTACACTCTGGTTATTAGTATCAGGGAACCACTAGGGAATCAATAATAGGCTATTATAATATTATATTAGTTAAGATTACACATGCACATACCTTTACGGGGCATGGAATGGTAATATACATCACAGATTTATTTATTCTTGAAATAATGCTGGTATAATTGAGTTTGGGTTTACATTTATTACACCGGATGCTGACCTAACACTCAGTGACAGATCATAGACACACCTATATCTGATTCACTGGTATTACACATGAGGTGGGATTATACACATTAGGTACAGGTGTGGCACACATAGTAGTGGTGCAGCACTCAGCCCCCCCCTCCCCTCTCCCCTTTCTGTGTTCATGTCTTGATATCTATTATGTATAGGTAGCGCCATTCACCCCAATTTAATAATTTGTGTGTACCAAAAAGTAGTGCAGGAACCTTTTTCCAAGTCAGAGTGACTCAAGTCGCACCGATTAGAATGGTTCTATTGCACTGAATGGGGTCCAACTTCTGATGCGATAAGTGCTCCAAAGTTGGAGTAAACACTGCAGATATATGTGCCTAGGTCAGATTTCATGAATGGGTTTACATCCACTTTAATTCTTAAACCCCCTTGAGTATAGCCTGCCATTTTACATACTCACCTTCCTCCCGTTCCAATGTCTTTACTATGTGGCCCTGCCAGGCACCACACAGCCTTTTCAGCAAAAATGTCTCCACTGCTTAAGCCAGACATATATGGATCGAAATTCGGCCGGTTCAGCTGTGACAGGCTGAATTTCGAACCATGTATGTGCAGGGGGGTTGTACAGAAGTCAATCCACTGATCGAATTCTGTATAGCCGCTCTGTCAGATTTTCCTGCTCAATCAGAGCTGCAGGCTGTAGCCTGCAATGCTGATCAGTGTATTCTGATGGTGGGGAAGTCTACCCACTTTCAGAACACAATAGCTTAGTGGGGAGGATTCCCTCATCCATCTTGAATGTGTAATGGGGGAATCGGGTTAGCATTTTTCATTCAACCTGCTGGTTGAACTAAAAAACTGATCCATCTATGGGTTGCCTTACTCTTTTAAATGTGCATGGCTCACCAGGGTCCCATTAATTTCCTAGGGTTGAGCAATATTCCAGCTGTCCAGCAGAATACGGCTGACCCATATGAATGAATAGGGCCACAGCACAAATGCGGATTAAAGCGGAGTTCCGCCTGATTTTTTATTTATTTTTTTAAGTCAGCAGCTACAAATACTGCAGCTGCTGACTTTTAAAATAAAGACACTTACCTGTCCAGGGCGCCCGCGATGTCGGCACCCGAAGACGACCTGCCTCTCGGGTGGAGGCGCCATCTTTGGTAAGGGAATCAGGAAGTGAAGCCTTGCGGCTTCACTTCCTGGTTCCCTACTGCGCATGCGCGACTCGCGCTGCGCTATCCCACTGGTCCCTGCTGTCTTCTGGGACCTGTGTGTCTCCCAGAAGACAGCGGGGGGGGGGGGAGAAGGTGCCGGACGGGGCATAGATACCCGCAGGTGGCTCGGCTCTCTATGCCCGGAAGTGGGAGCAAAATATCTGTATTAGACAGGTATCTGCTCCCCCCTGAAAGGTGCCAAATGTGAAACCGGAGGGGGGAAGGATTCCAAAAAGCGGTAGTTCCATTTTTGGGTGGAACTCCACTTTAAGAAGAGGGACCAGATTGGATAACTTTGATAGGAAAGGCTGTGGAGTGCCACACAGGGCTAAACTGAGAAGACAATGGATTGGAGAGGAAGGAAAGTATTTAACATGACAGGCTGCAATCAGTGGGGTTAGGGGATATATTAATGGACACACCGACTAAAAGTAAACTTAAAAATTACTAAAAGTAAAAATAAACTTGAGAAACCAAACGATTATGGGAGCTGTCCAAAAACTACTTTACATATGTACTGTAGTGCCTTGTTCCTTTATATATGCATGGGGTATATACAACCTCTATGCAGCCATGCATTGAATGTATGTGCTATGATAATATGATAATAGTATGAGTACTGTAGGAACAATAGCATGCAGTTTTTAGATCAGATGATTTTATCACTAATTGGGAATGCAGCTGGTAAAAGTCTATAATGAGGTGCAGATGATACACACAAGGCACAGGATGTGAGATAGCATTCTTTGGCATGTGACAGTTATTTATCCCACTGCATGATTAAGGCTGTGACGTACAGCTATTCTGCTTGAGGTGTTGATACTTTGCAGAATCCCCTCACTGCCATCACACCAAGTGATTAATAGCAATATCTTTGTAAGGGTGGTCTTGTCCATGCTTGTCCTTCTGTGCATACTTACTTAATTCATCAGCTGTGACTACAATTGGGAATGAAAGTGTCATGTCTGGGAGGAAAGTGACAGGCTGGCCATCCTGAGTTTAAGAACACTTATTAACACCTCTCTACAAAGCAGGTCTTTGCTACATTTCAGCTTTTCATTAAATGCACCCAGGCATCAATGGATGATTTTTTAATGTAATATTCATATAAATTGTACTTTTCCATTTTGAAAATGAATCTGTTCGGTTAAGAAATAATTTCCATCAACAATGTTTTCCTAAATTAAAGAGAACTTGTGCTTACACAAATGCTGCATTTTAAAAGGAAACATTTTTGTTTACACACACACAAACACACACACGTAATGTAAAATAGGAGTGTTGTATCCACTGTAAAATAATTTCTGGGATTTCATTGAGGAAATAGGAAGTCATTAAAATGTTGCAATATACTGCAACATTACAGGAGGAATGGAAAAAACAAAAAACAAAAAAATGTATGCCAGCCCAGGATAACCCCATCCTACTACCTGCATGCCTACAGCAAAATAGTACCAAAAGTACAATCATTAACACATGTCCATCCCCTCAATTTTCTCATCAGATGAGGCCTGAACATCCATGTGGAAGAACTTGAAAACATGTGAACAGAAGACTAGGTAGCAGTCTTGCAGATCTGGGAAAGAGTAGCCTGATGCCAAAGAGCCCAAGAGGCACGCACAGATACTGTAAAGTGTGCCTTGAAAGGGAAGGGTCGAACCCTTAAGACCATAAGCTTGGATAATGGTCTGTCTAAGCCTATGATAAAGGGTGGAATGAGATGCTGGTTCACTGGATAGACTCTCACAGCCCAAACTACATCCAGGCAATGGAAAGAAATCGCTTTCTGAGGGACTGGAGCCAAAGGACTAGGAGGACTTGGTTAAGATACTTTAGATAGGAAGGAATTTCTGAGCTTTATTATTACCTTGTCCTTTTGCAAGACCAAGAAGGGTTCTTTACTGCATGAGTCTTTCAGCTCAAAACACTTGTCTTGCAGAAGTCATGGTTAAAAGAAAAAACATCTTATGGGCAAGAGTGGAGAGAGGAATTGCTCTGATGGGAACAAAGTATGATTTTTGTAATCCCAGGAGAACTGAATTCAAATCTCACGGAGTCACAGGCGAGCAAACAGGCAAGCAAACATGTGGATCCATATGGGATATACCCTGAACAAAAGTGTGGGAAGCCAATGGTCTCTGTAACAAGATAGAAAAGACAGAGACCTGATCCTTAATAGTGCTGAAGACCATATTCTAGTTCAAACTCAGCTGTAGGAAGGAGAGGAATCGTTCCACAGAGAATTTCTAGCAAGCCTCATAAGAAAGTGAGGTATGCCTTATGCCTAGACTTTGCAAAAAGTACATTTCCTAGCTTAAACATTGTGGGAATAACCGATTGAGTTATGCCCTCAGAACGTGGTCTTAGACGACCATGCCATTAAAATCAGTGACCATAAAGAAGGATGATAAATTGATCTTTCAAACAAACTACTAGGAGTCTGATCAGGTCAGAGTAACACATCTGCCTGGGACAATGCAGAGCTATGAGGATCTCCTGTATAGCAGACAAGGACATTTCAGAAGAGAAAATCCGTACATCTGGATGTACTGATTCTACGGAGCCAGCAGCACATCCACTGCTTTTGCTTGAGGATCCCTGTACCTGGAGACAATTTTGTCTGGTTTGTTGTTGAACGCCATTCCGCTGACATCAAATTCCCCTGCACCGAAAGGGTGCCCGGAACTGCTCCCCAGCATAACAGGTTGGCACTTGTTACGAGGATCTTCCAAAATACTGGAAGGAAAGACTTCCCCGACTCCAGAGTTGAATTTTTGAGCCACTAAGCCAGGAATAAACTTGTCCTTGGTGCTAGATGAATCGGTCTGTCCAAAGACTTGACTGACTTGTCCCACAACGACAGACTGTTGTGTTGTAGAGGTCTGTAATCAAACTGGGAAAACAACACTGCCTTGAAAGAGGCTACCCTTAAGAACTGAAGAATATGAGTAATGGAGAAGAGAGTTGAAAGTTTCTCCTGGAGAAAAAAAAAAAAAAAAAAAAAAAAAACACTGGCTTGAGCTGTGTCTAGGACTAGACCCAGATTCTCCAAGTGATGATTCCAGTGCTGATTTCTGAAGGTTCAGGATCCATCAGAACTTCTGCAAAATTTTGACAGTCAGGGCTACATTATCCACCAGAACCTGTGCCAACTGTTCCCTCAGCAGGAGGTTGTCTAGGTATCCCACATTCGGAGAGCACAGCACAACTAGTATTGGGGCCAGCACTTATGTGACCCCCCCCCCAAAAAAATGCGCAGAAGATAGGCCTAATGGTAGGGTCATAAACTTAAAAGTGCAGAGGGCCCAAAGTAAAGCCTAGAATGTGCTAGTTAGACATGTGCACAACCAAAAAAATTTGTTTATTTTCGTTTTCGTTTCATTAGTTTATTATTTTTTTCGTTTTTCGGGTCATTCGTTATGATCGCGATTCGTAAATTCGTAAATGCGTTCATTTGTACATTTGTTCATTCGTAATTCGTACATTCGTTCATTCGTACATTTTTACATTTGTACATTCGTAAATTCATACATTCGTAAAATCGTACATTTGTAAATTAGAAAATTCAGAAATTTGTAAATTCGAAGTTTGAAAATGCAAAAACCCAAAAATCTGAAATAGTAACTAACTATTAAATTATAAGTATTGTATTTTCCTTTCAAACTTGACTATCAGTGAACGTAACAAATACAAATTTAACCGAAGTTTTGAACTATCCAAAACGAATGCTGCATCTAAACGAATGGAACGGAACAAATTAATAATCAATAATAATAAAAATTATTATAATTATTGTTATTTATTATTATTAATTCATTACGTTCCATTCCGTTTTTTCGGATCATTCATAACTTCGGATAAATTTGTACGTGTTACGTTCACTAACAGCCAAATTTAAAAGGAAATTACAATACCTATAAATTAAAAGTTACTACTAATTACTAATAGTTAAGTTATTATTAGTTAACTATTATTTCAGATTTCCGAATTTTCGAATTTACAAATTTACGAATTCACTATTTTACTAATGTACGAATGTACGAATGCACGAATGTACGAATGTAAAAATGTAAATTGCGAATGTACGAATGTACGAATGCCCAAATTTATCGAATTTACGAATATTCGGAAAAAATTTGTTAAACGGGTTTTCGTTAATTCGGTTATTCCCGAATTAACGAATTTGTCGAACCATTCTGCCACAGGAACTAGAGCAATGGAACTCTGTTCCAGAAGACCACTTAGGGCTGCCTGGAGATGCTAATCTGTGCGACAAAACAGGGAGGTTGAAAGTGATTAACTGAGGAGGGGGCTAAGAGTGAAACTCTAGCTTGAATCCTCTGGACAACGCATCCTGCAATCAAGCATCTGACATGCAGGCTGTCCAGGTGTCTACAAAGTCTAGCAGATATCCCCCACTTTGGAAAGTGGAGGCGCGCCTTCACATGGAAGAAGATTTGTCTGAGGGCTTGGTGCACTTTGAGCTCTCAGCCTACTGTGTAGTCTGGGAGCCAGGCTTAGGGTTGGACTTGGGGTTTTTTGACATGGAGTAATGAAAGGGACTTTTTATAACCTCCACTGAAGGATGAGCTTTCTCAGACTTAGGCTTCCCTGGCTGAGGAAAGTGGAAGCATGGTTTTAACCTCTCAGTTTAGAGTCATAAAACATTTAGTATTGGTAAAGTTAGGCATGACTGAAGTAAAAATCTCCTAAGACAGAGCAAAGGAGGCAGCCACACGCAATAGCTTCAAAGATGGCATAAAAGCAAGATGATTCCAGTCTGCAACATCACTAGTTACATTGTAAGCAACACCTGAGCTGTTAGTGGAGTGTGAACTGGAGACCCTGGAACAGTAGGACTGACCCTTCTGCACATGGTGGTAAGGTAACATAGTTCATGATACAAGGAATGTCCTCAAGTACTCACTGAACCTCACCTCTGGTAGCAGTTTTGGATGGCAAAGTGACTGTAGGTGGGCAGTAAGAACAATCCAAAATAGTAGTTCCACGTGTTTTTTTGCAATAAGGAGCAGCAGCAGGAAGATGCTTCTTCAACATTGCATGGCGTGAAAAGTGGGAAGTCCAAAGTGCCCAACAGTGCAAATAACGAGGTAGCTTGTGATACTCAGCCCATATGATAGAGATAGGGCAAGTGCAGAGGCAATGTCAACAGATCTGGACCTGCAGCTAACTCGTTACCAGAACATGGACTGGAAAGCGCAACACTGAACACATAGCCATACGTCTATGATTTGACCCCTATTCCCCAATAATATATGTAGGATGTAGAATGACCAAGTTATGAACCCCTGCATTAGAACAGCTGCCAGGTAGACAAAGAATTGGGCTCAGATGTACTCATGAAACTTTTCCATATGCCTGTCTCATTAACTGAATCCGTTGCTAAGCCATACCTTTTGTAAGATCACCATTTCTTCAGGCTTCTTTGTATCCTATAATGAAATTGACTCAACCTATTAGTCACAAAGCTGGCAGAGCTACAGAAGCAAGGCAAGTGTGTTGCTAGCCATATATTATTCTAATTTGTTTCCTGCGTCCATAGGTTGCAGGAAAGAAAATAGATCCCTATCAACACAGTCACTGTTGATGGGGGAATGCCTCCCGCATCGCTCTTGTGTTCTGCCGGGATGGGGGATAAGGGAATCCTTCCCGACCGGAGGAACACAGAGATTACTGCTAGAGGCTATAGCCACCGGCAGTAACCACATGCCAACAATCCGACAAGTTGCTTGTAGTGAAATCAATTGATGGCTCAACTTCAGTACAACCAGCCTGTCCACCCATGGATCGAATCTTGGCTGGTCCCTGCTAAACCAGACAAAATTTCATCTAAATTTAGTGCAAGTTTAGGTGGCTGGAAGTCCTTCAGTGTAAGGGGTCACTGCAGGCTGATATAAAGACAGACCTTATCATGTACAGTATGTATAAATAATTGTTAAATTATTAAATATCTGGATTAAAATGACTGGGTATATGCCTCAATACCCTACATGATGCTTTTATTCACACCTTTGAAAAAAGTAGAATACATGCAACTATGTTCATTACAAACCAAACTGTAAATAAGCTGAACAAAAAAAGCTTAGTAAGTGTTTCTGAACCACAGCTATTCATTCAGAATGCAAAGATTCACCACTTAACAGGAGAAATCATTCTTTGTTAAAGTGAATTTACTTGACATCTAATGGAATGTTACAAAGCTTGCACTGTATAACCTTCACGTTCAATTTTTAATGAAACAAATTCAGGTAGTTGATCTTCCCAGGAAAGATTTAGTCGCTCAAAATTACATTGTTACTCAATGAATGGATAAAAAGAAACTGCAGAATGGGAGAAGGTACATGGTACTTTTTATAACATACATACAGTGAATCTTATGAACAATTTTTTTTCAAAAGGACAGGTCCAGGCAACGAAATAAAGGAGAGCACATTTTAATGACAACACAAAGCATTATGGGAAAACAGAACCTAGGTCTCCAACTGTCCGCCTTCATAAAAATGCTACTCACGCAAACGGTCATTTCTGAAGATTATAAAGCAGTAAGATTGCCATGGCAGAGCTTGATCATTTACTACTAGGGGGAGACAAAAGAGCTGCCTGTTGCTAAATTTTTATGTTTCTGTGAAAAGAAAAATCCAAATGTTTTTATTAGTGACACAGCACAGCTCAGGGAGTATTTTTCTAGGCATGATTGGGTAAAAAATAGCACCGGATAACACTCAAGGATTACATTAATGACAGCATGTACATTGTTATTGCTGCAGAATATATATCTTTATGCTAAGGCTGGGGTCTGCAACCCCTGGCACGTGTGCCAGGGAGGGCCCCTGGTGCCTCCTCTGATGGCACGTAAGAGCATTAGCTGTAACTGAGGTCTCCATAGGCTGGCGATCAATAAGCCTGGCCCACCCACCTCCCTGATGTAAGTGTAAGTAGGCCAGGGGCTGACATTGGCACACTGTGCTGAGAAAGCTCGTCTGTGTGTATGTCAGTGAGCCAGAAATTCCTGCATGTCCAACAGCAAGCTCCTGCACACAGGTGTAACCTCATCCCAATTGTTTTACAGTTAGCATTATCATTGGTCCATCCAAGGAAATGTGAGCAATTTTTAAAAGCTGCACTAAACACCAATCTTTGGGGGTGGTATTTTGATAAACGGATACCAATCTTGGGGGTATTTTTTTACACTGACAATAATCCTCGGTTTCTTTTTTTTGTTGTATTGACACCAATCCTGAGGAAATTGAGCTGCATGGATACTAAACCTAGGGGTATTTTGCTGCATTGAACACTACTCCTGGTGGTGCTATTTTGCACTGACACTGTTCCTGGAGGTATTATGTCCGTCTCGCTCAAGTGTCCCTCTTACACAAGTTCTAAAGTTTAAAGGTATAAGGGGTTTGGAGGGTTGTGGGACCCTGGAATTTCTAATGGCAGCCCTGTCTGGCACTGCAACTTGCTGGGTGGAACTTACTATATCTGAACTTGTGTTAAGAAAAAATTGTGCTGATGCTATAGCCCCAAAAACACCAAGCTGTTGCCGAGTTCTATTTTTAGGAAGACATGTTAACACACCTCTGAAATTGCTGATCTCACACTCACACAGCTGCCACATAAAGATGTAATAAATGATTAGTTCTAAATAGTCATAAACGGACCCCGAAGATATGGCCAGATTTTGAAATTTCTTAAGCAAAATACTGCATATTGTCTGATTCCAGGTGTTTTTTTCATTGACATAGAACATTTGTAGACTTAAAGTGATACTAAAAGGTACAATTTTTTTTTAAAATAACAAACATGTCATATTTACCTGCTGTTTGCAATAGTCTTGCACAGAGTAGCACCAATCCTCCTCTTCTCGTGTCTCCCGCTAGCACTAGGTGTTCCTCTCCCCACGATTGCCTCCCACAGCAAGCCGCTTGCTATGGGGACCCTTGTGCGTGCTCGCTCCTGAGCCCTGCTCTGTGTCCATAAGACACACAGAATGGGGCACAGCCCTGCTCCTCATCACTGGTTGTGATTGACAGCAAGGGGAGCCAACGGCGCTATACAAGTACATGTAAAAAATAATTAAAAATAAAGTGATATTTTTTGCTAAATGAGATGCTAATAGCATAACCTACATATGCTCATTGCTCTCTTTTAAACGTCCTCCTTTTACTGCCCCAGATCATGCTGCCGGACTCCAGGTATGTGGGTGCTGCCTGTACTTGCTTGAACCTATAATGTTCCACCAAAGTCTCAACTACAAACACGCTCGCTCCCATTTAGAACTATAACCTTACGTGCAGCCATTTGAGAGGGACACAGAGCTAAAAACACATTGACTTGGAAGCAGATGTCAATCACCGCTATGGAGGAGAGGCGTGGCTTTGGCTCTGTCTCCCTCTTGCTCTGCCTGTGCGCTGAGATGCTGAGAATGGCTGAACATAAGACTGTAGTTCTGAACAGAAGCATGCTCATAGTGGAGCCTCCATAGGTTGCAGAAGACACAGGGGGCACCCACATACCTGTGCAGCCAGGGGGCAATATGAAAAGTAAGCTCAAAGGAGAAAAATAGGATGGGTCCTCTGTTTTTTTTTGTTTTTTTTGCTTCAACCTACTTAAGAAGCTCAGCCCCTCCGACACAAAATGTTGAGTGTACAAACATACAATATCATAGAAAATCACTGAACGTAATACTTAGTACTCAATAGTACTACTATATCAAAGAAAACAGGCACCAAACCAGGTAGTAAAGGCAAACCTAATACATTAACTAAAGAACAAATACTCTCACTTTCACCCAACACTAAAACATCAAATTTATACAATAATTACAAAGCAGCACACAGTTTCCAACTTTTCCTATAAAATACTAAACACCACCTGTGCTGAACTCCGAATATATAAGACTTTGAAGATTATAATAAATAGATCAATAAGTATGCCCATGAATATAAATGGCATATATAAAACCAATAAATGTATAACAAACCTCCAATTAAAGTCTTTAGTGACATTTTTCTCTTCCGATTCACCAATAAAATCCACATTGTAAAAAAATGAAAAATAAAGTTCCACCACCTTGAAACAAAAGATGGCTAATTTTATCAGTTTAATTTATAATTCTCTTAAAGCAGATTCCACCCAAAAGTGGAACTTCCGCTCATTTGTCTCCTCACCCCCTCCGGTGCCACATTTGGGGGGAAGGGGGAGTGGATACCTGTCTTTGACAGGTATCCTGTCCTCACTTCCGGGAGACCGGGCCGCAGTGCATTATGTCAGCAGCTCGGCTCCCTCCTCCTCCCCCCCCCGCCGCCGAGCCAGTAGGAGAGCGCAGCAATGCTTCACTACCAGGTTCCCTTACCGGCAATGGCGGCTGCAGCATCCGACAGCTTATGGAAACTTTAGCTGCAGTGTCCACATCGCGGACCTCCGCTTTAACTGACAATTGCGCGGTCATGCGTCCCTGTACCCAAATAAAAATGATGTCCCTTTTTTCCCCCACAGACATTTCTTTTGGTAGTATTTGATCACCTTTGCGGTTTTCATTTTTTGCACTATAAACAAAAAAAGACTGACAATTTTGAAGAAAAAAAAAAAAAACAATATTTTTTTCGTTTCTGCTATAAAACACATCCAATAAAAAATGTAAAAAAAAATCTAATTTCTTCATCAATTTAGGCCAATATGTATTCTGTTACATATTTTTGGTAAAAAAAAATCCCAATAGGCGAATATTGATTGGTTTGCGCAATCTACAAACTATGGGGTAGATTTATGGACTGTTTTTTATTATTGTTTTTACTAGTAATGGCGGCGATCAGCGATTTTTAGCGGTACTGCGACATTGCGTCAGACAAACCTGACACGAAGTGACACTTTTTTTAGTGCTCAAAAAAAAAAAAAAAAAAAAAGCACTGTCACTGTATAAATGACACTGGTGTCAGTAGACTCCCCGCCCACCTCTACACTCCCCTTGTATGCATTTTCTCCTGTGTATTTCTAAGTGCGGGTTCACACTACCGCGACTTGGGATCCGACTTGTCAGACCTCAAGTAGCCCCAAGTCGCTTGACATCTGAAAGTCCATGTAAGTGAATGAGAGCCGTCTATATGTACGCTACTGAAGTCGCTCCGACTTCAGAAAAGGTCCCTGTACTACTTCAAGGCGACTTGTAGGCGACTTGTACCCATTGCTTTCAATGTAAGTCGCCTACAAGTCGGATCGTGATCTATACTGAAGCGACTTCACAGGAAGAGAAGATGTTTTTTTCAAGCAAACCCCTCCCTCCCCCAGAGCGGATTGTAGTTTGATTGGCCACTGGAAAGTCGCCTGTCCTGGAGGCGACTTGAAGTCGCCTTGTAAGTCGCCCCAAGTCGCGCTGTGGTGTCGCCCTCAGGTCGCGTCCAGGTCGCCTCGCAAAGTCGCGGCCAGAGTCGTGTTGCCCCTGTGTGAACCGACCCTAACATCCAGTGAAAAGACAGGAACGTAACCAAATGACTTCAGCATGCCAAATCATGCTGAGGTGTGGAACAGCCAAGCCTTGCATGTCTTAGGCTAGTGCAGGAGATATGTAAATCACCTGTCACTCACACCAAGGGGGAGGATTTGACAAAGTTTTTCTCGGTTTGTCAAGTTTTATCTCACTGAACAATAAAAGAGGATTGCTCAGAGCTGGATTAACTCTTTGTGGCAAGAATGGGGTCAAATGATAGGAGATCTTATACTCTACATTATGACATCAAAAAAAAAAAAAAAAAATTGGGTTTACATCCACTTTAAGTAAACTCCTAGGGAGTGCTTTCTAACTGTGGGGGGGAAATGCTGTGACTGGAGGAAAACTGAGATCCGTGTTTCTGCTTGGCAGAAACACAAGATCTCCATCTTCCTCCCTCACAGAACGGCGGTCTGCCTTGTTTACATAGGCAAACTGCTGTTCTGCCTGTCTTGTGAACGATCGGCAGGTCCCGGCGGCCATCAGACCCGCTGATTGGCTCTTGCTGTGTCCAATCACAGCAGGAGTGGGCCTCCAGCAGCGCACACGCGCGCCTAAGAGCCGAGGAGAAGAATCACGTACAGGTACGTAATTTTGCGCTTTAGAGCCACCCTACCGCAGTAAATGTATGTGGGGCGGTCCTTAAGTGGTTAGTTCTAAAATGATCTCTTGATAGTCTCCTGGGAAGATTTAATAGTTCAACTCCAACCTTGAGGACACACCACCACCACATAAAATGGTCGATAAAATATCACTAAAGACTTGAATTGAGATTTGTTATACATTTATTGGGTTGGTATATGGTATTTATATGCATGGGCATACTTATTGATCTATTTATTATACACTTCAAAAGTCTTATATATTCAGAGTGGCATAGGTGATGTTTAGTAAACTTAATACATTTTCACCTAATATGGTTGATATCTAGGCAAGCATAAAATGGATTGAGAATGTTAATAGCACAATTTGGTACACAACATGAGTAATAGACATATGCTTTTCTTCGGATTAATTTTTCGACATTTGAAAATTTGGAGGAATCTGAATTTCCAAATCACAATAGGAACAAATTTAAACAAATTTGAAATAAAATTATAAGGAAACGAAATTGTGTCCGAAATAACGAATTATCCAAATTCTTCCTTTTCTTAAAGGTTTAAGCCAGCCATAGATGCTGTGATTTTCTTTTCTGCAACCATAAATTGCTGAAAAGAAAATCGTTAGCTTCCCCCATCAACACAGTCAGTGTTGCTGAGGGAAATCCTCCTGCGAAGCTATTGTGTTCTCCAGGTGGTGGGGCGTGGGGAGCCTATGCTACCAGGAGAACCCACAGTGGTTATTGCTAGCGGCTACAGCCACTGGCAATAATCGCATGAAAAACCTGACATGCTGGTTTTACCCGAGTTGATCGATCAACTTGGGTACAATCTGCCTGCCCATAGATGGTTAGAATCTTGGCCGGTCCCTGCTGAAGGAGCGAACATTCAAACCATCTATGTCAGGCTTTACTGCAAGTACAAATAGAGAACAGTACAGCCATAGAACTTTTATGGCAAATCTAGGTAGAACTTCCAAGCAACAAAGATGAGACACAGTTTGAGAATAACAAACAGTGGAGTATGTACACAGTAGGTACATCAAACTAGACTTTTGGTCTCCAAGCTGTGGCCTCGGGGCTGGGTGCGGACGTTTGCCTGCCTTTATCCAGCCCTTAGGGCACTATTCCATTGACTGACACCAACAATGGGGCACTATTCCATTGACTGACACCAACAAAAGAGCATCATTCCTCCCACTGATACCAACAATGGGGCACCATTCCTTCCACTGACACCAACCATGAGGCAGAATTTATTCCATCGACACCAACCATTGGGCAGAATTTATTCCATTGACACCAACAATGGGGCACTATTCCTTCCACTGACACCAACGATGGGGCACAAGTCCATCCACTGACACCAAAGATAAGGCACTGTTTACTCTCACTGGACACCAGGACATTTTTTACTCCCACTGGCTCTAGTCCACCCCCCTAAAGTCTGAAGGACAGTAAACTGGCCCTTTGTTTAGAAAGCTTGGAGACCATCAAAACCTACCAGGGATGGTAAAAAAAAAAAAAAAAGATGATATTGAGTGCATAAATGCCAAGAGTGCTGGTCAAATACAGCAGAACCTATTTTCTGCTCCATAGGACGACAGAAACAAGAAGACCAACATGTTGCTGCACAACTCTCATCACAATTAATAAAATTACATTGTCATATATATATTTTTATACATTATTATTATAATACCTAAGACATTTACTGTACTTCATGGTTCTGAATGGCTGCACGTTCTTCTGGGTTGTAATTTTCTTTCCAATCGTGCAATATTTCATATGTTAGGTTTTATTGTATACACAGTACACAAAAATCATAAGTTCTGTTCAGTACCAAGAAAAGATTTGTAGTTTGCTCCTTGAGCAATTTTCTTTTGGAAGGTCTGAATTGGCTTTTGAAATTTGTGTACACACTCTATGAAAATCTTATGATGGTTTTGAAAACTGCCTTTTCCCTCCAATTATCATATAATGTGTAGGCTCCATTAGTGATGGTCAAATCCTTTACAGGGTAGACTTACCATGCCATAGATTTGGTCATACACAGTTAGGGCCAAATGTGACATTTCCAACTCTATCAAGAAATGTTTTCCCTTTTGGCTACAAAGGATGTTAACCCTGAACTTTTGTATAATCACCAAAAAACGTTCAGTTTTTGGGAACAAATCTGCATATGGCAAGAACCAGTTAATGCATTCTATGCATTAAGGTGAAAAACCTACTGTGATGCAGCAGCCCCCCAGAGCCCCCATTTTACTTACCTGAACCCAGTATTTCCAGCGATGGGGACAAGCACACAAGCTCCAGCCGGTGTCTCTGGCCCTGATTGGATAGATTGATAGCAGCGCAGCCATTGGCTACCGCTGCTGTCAATCAAATCCAATGACGTGGGAGCCGGTGGGCGGGGCCGAGTCCTGCTGTCTGTCTCAATGGACGCAGCAGCAGGACATGGGAGTGCGCCTGCACGAGTGCCCTGAGGGAGAGCGGGCCTCCAACGGGGCACTCGAGAAGAGGATGAGCCAGGAGCACCACTGAGGGATCCCAGAAGAGGAGTATCGGGGCCACTCTGTGCAAAACCAACTGCACAGAGGAGGCAAGTATGACAGGTTTGTTTTTTTTTTTAAAACGCGAACCTTTACATATCCGTTAATGTTATTCTTATTCATGGTAATCAACTTAAATTAGCTTCCACTAATCTATCGCTACCACAAAGTGAATTTGGCATGGGTTAGGGTACTATTACTGCAATCTGTATGCTCATTTTAGCTCTTGCACTAACTTACCTAAAAAACTGCCACCCTTATTTCACCCTAATACATTACTTGATGATAAGAAGGTGAGCTGCCTTTAAATGCAGTGGAATGAATCTACTGTACATAAAATTTATTGTATTTAACTCATTGGATCTTCTTAAATGGCATTGTATATGTGTAGTATACTCATTTGAATGCTCCTTGTCCCGTCCCCCCCCCCCCCCACCCCACCCCAACCCTATTCTGGCAGAAGTGGATGGTGTGCACAAGAGAAGGCATAACATGCTTATAATACGCTTCATATAGCTCAATACAAAATAAAAAAAATGCAAAAATCTGAGTTGCCGGTCAGCATGCTAAATTGAAGACGTTAAAATAAATTCTAGCTCCCAGAATGCAATTCTATGTGTGCACGTGCAAATAAAACACAAGGGCTTTCGGGCAGGAATACTGATGTTCAAATATCAGTACTGTGTACATCTACCCTAAAACTGTTTCTTGTAACATCAAACTGAATAAAAAAACGGAACCAGGAATAAGCTACGGCAATTTTGTCAAGTGGATTTTTCTGTTGTGGTCGAGGAATTTTTGATCCAATCTTCTTGTAGTCAGTTAGAAATCAAAACTGTATGTTTTGTTTTCGACTGCTTTGCAATCTCCACAATATGGAATTCTAAGATTGTTCTATTACATTTCCACCATATAGTCTGCTTAGGGAGACTTCCCTCTACTTCCTGTTCCGGTGACACAATAGGAAGTAAGGAAATATTATTAAATGGAACACAGACAAAAAACTGATAGAGAATCTTCCCTTCCACCAATCTACTAACAGAAGTACTTTTAGGCTCAGTTCACACCTATGCGTTTTTTGGTACTTTTTGCAGAAATGCACTACAGTCAATTTAACATGGTTTCCTATTGGACATGTTCACATCTATGCTTCTTGCAAAACTGTGCTTTTTTGGTTCAATAGACTTCAATGGAGAAGCTGCAGAAAAGCATGTAGTATATTTTTGCTGCGATTTGCAGTTTTTAATCTGCCCAACAACAAATCGGCCAAACAAAAAACATAAAAAACGCAAATTGTGGCAAAATCACATGTGCAAAAACTCAAAACGCACAGCAAAAAGCACTGCAGAAATGATCAAAAGCAAACTGCATAGGTGTGAACCGAGCCTAATTGCTGGCTGTGTCCCTGCTTGATATATTTTTCTCGCTTCCTCTTTTGCTGACACAGGAGGAAGTGGGGGGAAACACCCCAGTGGGGACAGAGAAAAATATGTCTGGAAAGGGCTCTATCCCTTCCTTAAGAGAAGGAAGAACAAGTGAAGAAAAAACAAGTTTTTCTCAAGTTCTACTTTACTGTAGATAGCATGTCTGAGTTTTAAAGATTATATACAATCATGGAAATCTGAGGTACCCATGCTCCACATATTCAATTTGAATATTGCTTTTTTCATGAGAAAATAATTTGTCCTATCCTATCCTTGTGTGTGTGTGCGCGTATTTTCAATAATTGTACCTATTCCAGAATATTTAGTGCAGAACTTGCTTAATTTGCAGCAATGTGGAGAAACATTCTGGTTTTTAACACAGACACATGTCGAAATTCATCTGCTTTTCATTGTACTAAGCAGATGGAATGTTGTACAACGGAGGCATTTTCAAATGGACCCTTTAATGTGATTTGGTTTTTTAATACAGAACCCGTTTTAAAGTCCATCTCCTGACCGCAAAATAAGGATTAAATCTCCAAATGCACCGCCACTAATTCAGAGAGGAATTAAAATGAGGGATATAATGGGATACAACTGTCCCAGATAAAACTGTGCCAGAGTGCTTTCTATACTAGAACTGCCTCTTCCAAATATATATATATATATATATATATATATATATATATATATATATATATATATATATATATATATATATATATATATATATATATATATATATATATATATATATATATATATATATATGGAAAAAAGATACATAGAAAGGATATGGGAAGGTTCCCCCAGGGGGGTTTTAATGCAGCAAAATAGATCAGAGTATGAGCATTATATAAAAGGGTCTTTATTTAATAAGTTACAAATACATATCAGTGTTAAAATGTTAGACTCTGGTTGAAAGGATAAAATAGTCATTCCATAATACTGCCAAGCAACCATATATTCATACAGCATAACATAAGTGGTTTAAACTGCATGCGAATCCCGACGTTTCAACCTATTATATTGTGGTCTTCTTCTGGGGAATGGTAAAATATATTTTAAACATCTCAGTTATAAGAAGTATCATACATTATGCATCAATTTTCACGAGCACAATGCCATTATATTTACCGCTGAAGAGTGAAATGAAAGACCTCTCAACCAGAAAACTGTATACTCACCTTTCCGTAATTTTCCTTTCCTGTCGCATCTTCATGGCAGCATACACTTTGGGTTGTGACTCCACCCCCACAACCTGATAGGACCACATAGCTATAAATTGTAGAGAGGGCCCCCGCCCCAGTATTCTCCGTATATATCACCTCAAAAGGGTGGGAGATTGTATGCTGCCATGAAGATGCGACAGGAAAGGAAAATTACGAAAAGGTGAGTATACAATTTTCTGTTTTCCTGTCGCATCATGGCAGCATACACTTTGGAGAATAACTCGCAAAATTGGGTGGGATTGCAAACTAAGTTTATTAACAAAGAATAGAAGAATTGGCTTGGATAACGGATCTTCCGAAATCCACTGTGGATAAGCGAGCGGAATCCACCTTATAATGAGACATAACGGTGTTCCTGGAAGACCAAGTAGCCGCTCTGCAAATTGTCTCCGCCGAGACTCTACAGTAGGCTGCCCAGGAGGTTGCCACTGCCCTGGTGGAGTGTGCCCTTAAGCCCCCAGGTATCTGATGGTTATTTAATGAATACGCTTTCTTGATGGTCTTTACTAGCCATGAAGCAATGGTGCGTGAGGATGCAGCTTGACCTCTCCTGAATCCATGCGGGATGATTAGGAGACTTTCCGTCTTTCTGATGGATTTGGTTGCTGAGAGATACTCCAAGATGTTACCCTTGATGTCCAATGGATGAGGGTCGCACTGATCCGTGATGAGTGCTGGGAGATTAATCTCCTGGTTGAAATGAAAGGATGAGGATACCTTGGGGATGAAGCGATCCGAAGGCCTCAGGACTAATCTGTCAGGATAAACAATCAGATATGGTTCAGTGGCCAGTAAAGCTTTCTCTGACACCCTTTTAGCCGATGCTATGGCTATCAAGAACGAAACCTTCAGTGTTAGATCCCAGAGGGAGATGTTCTCAAGCGAGAAAAAAGGCTCTTTAGATAGTGCTTCCAGAACAACTGAGAGGTCCCAGACCGGGAAGGAAGGTTTTCTGGGGGGCCTCAGCTTTAGGCAGGCCCTTTGAAACCGAATGACAAGGGGATCTTGTGCCCACTTAACTCCCGTCAAGGCGGATAGGGCCGACACCTGCACCTTCAGTGTGCTTGACCTAAGCCCGATTGAAGAAATTCCAGGATCTGTGAAACCGAAGGGGAGGAGGAGTCCCAGCCCTGCTGTTGAGTGAAAGCGATAAATTTCTGCCAGACTCGTCTGTAGGTGTTGGTTTTAGGCCTTCTGGCCTGGAGTAAGGTGTCCACCACCTTCTGGGAACAGCCTTGTTCTAAGTACCTAGCCCTTTCAGTCTCCAGGCCATCAAATGTAGCCTCTCCGGATTCGGGTGAAGTAGATGGCCCTGGGAGAGCAGGTCCGTCAATAACGGGAGGAGCAGGGGATCTGCCGTGTTCAGTTGCATGAGGGTAGTAAACCATCGTCTCCTTGGCCAAAAAGGAATTACTGCTATTACCAATGCCGTTGATTTCTTGAGCCTCGGGAGGAATCTCGCTATGAAGGGCGTCGGAGGGAAGATGTAGCCCAGGCGGAAATCCCAAGGGTGTTGAAGGCAATCTGTCCCCTCTGCTGAAGGAAAGGGAATCCTTGACAGGAATCTTTGGCATTTTGTGTTTGCTGGCGTTGCCGCCAGGTCTATCTCCAGTTTTCCCCAGGTCCGGGATATGAGAGCATAAGCTTGGGGACTCAGAGACCACTCATTGTTGGAGGCAAAATTTCTGCTCAGTGAGTCGGCCAAGATGTTCTGGACACCCGGAACGTAAACCGCCCTTAATTCCGACAGGTTCAGCTGTGCCCATTCTAGAACAGGTCGGACCTCCTGCATCATGGACCTGCTTCTGGTGCCCCCCTGCCTGTTGATATAGGCGACAGCCACTTTGTTGTCCATTCTCAGAAGGACATGCTTCCCCCTTTAAGTGAGGGCTGAAGGCCAGGAGGGCCTGAAATGCTGCTTTCATCTCCAGAATGTTCGACACTGAGTCCTGCGACCTGAATGGCCAGCGGCCCTGAGCCACGTAGTTCTGATAGTGTGCCCCCCATTCCTCCAGACTGGCATCTGAGGTCACTATCTCTTGATGAGGGGCGACTATGTGCTTGCATCTTTTCAAGTTGTGAGGTCGAATCCACCAACGTAGCGACTGTTTGACCTCCTGAGAGATGGAGATCGGCTGGGACATTGACGTGCCATGCCACTGGTGCAGAAAGGAGATCTGGAAGGGTTTTGAGTTCCATTGGGCCCATTGGAACGGTGGACGATAAGGAGCCCAGGATACAGAGGCACGCTCTGGCCGGCAACGTTGTAGCTGAGATTGATCTCTTCACCCTCTGTATTAGGAGAGGAATTTTCTCAAGTGGAAGCTCCACTGTGTTCACCCTGGTGTCCAGCTCGGCCCCCCAGAAAGACTATTCTCTGTGTGGGATGGATGTTGCTTTTCTTCCAATTTATCAGCCACCCTAAGGACTGCAGCGTGGAGACCAGAATTGTCTGATGTTGGATAAGAGAATCCTGGCCGTCTGAGAGAAGCAGGATGTCGTCCAGGTAATGGTGGACCCTTAATCCCTTTTTTCTCAAGTAGGATATTACGGGTAATAGGACCTTTGTAAATGTCCTGGGTGTGGTAGAAATCCCGAACGGGAGACTTCGGAATTGGAAGTGTCGATGGTTTAAGGTGAAACTAAGGTATTTTTGGAATGCGTGGATAGGGATATGAAGATATGCGTCCTGGAGGTCGATTGAAAGCATCCAATCTCCACGGTTTATTGCTTGGAGGATTGATTGTAGGCTTTCCATTTTGAGCGACTCTATCCGGATTGACCAGTTGAGGCTCTTCAGGTCCAAGACTGGACAAAAACCCCCGGACTTCTTTTTTTACTAAGAAAATTGGGGAGTAGAAACCTTTGCCTCTTTGTGATAGCGGAACCTCCACTATCGCTTGCTTTTGGAGCAGATCCTGAATGTACTGGACTAAAGACAGCCTTTTTTCTCGGGATGGAGGAAGCTTGGTTGAGCAAAATTGATCCCTTGGGGGATGACCTTTGAACGACCACCTGTCCCCGAAATGAATAGTGGACACTGTCCATGGGTCAACTACCGCTGGTTGGGCGGGCGAACCTTCAAAAGGACTTCTGGTCATTGGAGGCAGGGGTTTTGGGTTTTTGGAATTTGAGGAAAGACGTCTGAGGGTTCCTCCAACTCCTTCTGTATTCTTTCCCGGGTCTATAGGCCTTTGCATCCCTGTACCTCTCTGGGACATTGCGTCTAGAGGGAGGCGGTCTCTGCTGTTTCAGCTTTCTGTCTGATGGGATAAGACCTGACTTCCCACCAGTCACCTTCAAAATTGCCGTATCTAACTTCGTCCTGAAGAGGTTTACCCCGTCGTACGGAATTCGGCACCAATTGGATATTGATGCGGGGTCAGCCGACCAGGGTTTAAGCCATAGCGCCCTTCTGGCCATTACAGTGGCCAGCATGGACCTTGATGCGTATCTAATAGTGTCCACGGAAGCCTCCGCTACAAAATCTTCTGCAAGGCTAAGTTCCTGTAGGGCCTTGATTATCTGCTCTTGATCTGCGCCCTCCGCAACGAGTTTTGCGGTACCAGAGGACCAACTGGACATAGCCTTCCCGACCGCAGCCAGTGCCACTGCTGGTCTGCAGGCACCTCCTGCAAATAGGTAAGCCCTTTTAAGGTCAGTATCGACCTTTCTATCAAACACGTCACTGCGTCTTCAATAGGGAGCGTCATGTGTCTGGCTAGACGCATCAAAGATGCGTCTACTACTGGGGGGGAAACCAAAGGGGATACCTTGGGTTCCCCAAGTGGGTATAGTTTGGAAAATCTGATGGTTAGACTAGTCTTCTTTTCAGGATTCTGCCATTCCTCTTTAATCAGCTCATCTAATTCATCGATGAACGGGAAAGCCTCCGGAACTCTTTTGAGGTTTGGAAAGTACTTCCTTTGTTTCTGCTGCACCTCCTTAGGATACTCCCAGTTTATTGCTTCCTTAACCGATCTAACGAAAGGCTCTATAAGTGAAAAATCAAAACTGGCTGAAGCTTGCAGCTCCTCATTGTCCGACGGGAATTCTTGTTCCCTTGATGTACTGGGATGGGTAGGTGAGGCACTCTGGGCTGTAAACTCCGCATCGGGAGTTGAGACTTGCGGAGTTGAGACTCCAGTGGGTTCTATGATATCCGGCTCTCTCTCCCTGGTGGCCTCCTCAATACATCTGCGACAAGCCAGTTTGTCTGGGAGGGCTGTGGCCCCGCATACCCAGCAAGCGTTCCTGGCCGGGCAGGAGGGGTGCACAGGTGACTGGCGTCTACGTGCAGGGGATCTTCTGTGGTAGGAGCGGCTATGCCTAGAGTAGGATCGACTCCTTCTGCGGCTTCCCCTGTGACTTGAGCGACTTCTTCCGCGTGAGCGGCTTCGCCTGCGGCCGGAGCGGCTTCTACTGTGCGAGGTCTCTCTTAGCCTTGATTTGGACGATCTCGAGGACCTGATAGGGCTGACCAATTAGGCAGCGTTAGTACAATCCTGCTCTCTTTTTCGATCTTCACTACTTACCAACGGGAATCCGCCTCCCCCTTACCTATTAGGCTGATGGTGATCTGCTGGGGCAGCGGCCTCCATAGGAAAAGAAGGGTGGTACACCTGATAGAGATACAGGAAGGTAAGAACATGCAAAGTGAGACCAGAAAAAGGTGCATTGAGATAAAAAGTCACTTACCCAGAAGGGGGGTACACCAACAATGTATTAGTGCTCAAATGCAGTTAGGAAACGTTCAGGGTAGCAGGAGGAGCCCCGTATGAGAAACAGGCGCTTTTTAAATCTGCCGCAATGGCCGCTGAGGTCACGTCCCGCTCGCGCATGCGCAGTAGCGCTGCGCAACGCTCAACGGCATCTTGGATCCTGGCAAAAACTAAGGGACGCCCTGAAGCTGTGTACTGCGCATGCGCGGAAGCGCCGAGACGCTCAGCATTGAGGGGAGCCATAGAGGGACTACAAGGCACAGGAAAAATACAGAAACAGTGATGTGAAAGATTTTGGAGACCGCTGCACAACAACTAAGCCTGTTTAAGGCTTATACTGGAGCTGCAACATACCCCTGAGATCACCAGAGCGGGGTTCCTTCCATCTAGCTCATTTAGAGGCTGTACAGGTAAGGACTTCCACCCAGGAGAGGCTAGAACCTGGCTGGGGCGAAGCGGTAAGGGGGTGCTTCTTAATCCGTTCGGTCCTGACAGGTGAGGAAAAATAAGAGAATACTGGGGCGGGGGCCCTCTCTACAATTTATAGCTATGTGGTGCTATCAGGTTGTGGGGGCGGAGTCACAACCCAAAGTGTATGCTGCCATGATACGACAGGAAATTTTATTTTAAAATCCGTTGGATGATCCAGTGGACTCCATGGCTGTCCTGGCCTCTCCAGGAGGAGGAATATGGCCCAAAAGGCTTACAAGAAACCACACTGTGAGATACCCCCCAGGGAAAAGACAGGGAAAAACGGCACCTGCAGGAATCAGAAATGCTTGAACTTCTGAAACTAATAAATGTCTAATTAGTGTTCATATCGAGATGTACATCCACTATAGATATTCTTATAAATGCACAGGTTTATTACATAGGAACAAGTGTCTTATAGGGAGTAAAGTAGTGTAATGATAATATATTATATTTTATGATAAAAGGAGTGATGTTGTATAACCAAAGTAGGTGATAAGTGAGCATGATGTGCAGCATTAAACAGTGAAATGGTAAGCATATACTAAATATAATGGTGATTGGTGATAATACACCATTGTGTGTCAGAGAAAAAAAACAAACAAACCACAACTTCAAAATAAATGGTGACAAAAATTGTATATTGTGTGTGAAAACGTATGAGTGCAAACATAGATAAATAAATTATATATATATATATATATATATATATATATATATATACACATATATACACACATACACACACACACACACACACATATATATATACATACATATAAGCTGCTGCATAGACTAAAAAAAAAGACATTGTAAAAGCATAAAATGCATTACCAGAGCTGAGCATATTTTCAGCCTCTGAAAAAGCAGGTACCTGATCATACACTATGAGCTATACACTAAAAAATGATGCTCTTTCACAGTCAGTCAAAGCAAATGTTGTATGTTAATTACAGGTAGAGATTTAGGACCCTTTCACATTGCTCAGTTTAAAAAAAAAACGCAGTAAAAACACATATGCGTTTTTGGTGTGTTTTCTGGTTGCCTGACTCCACATGTACCTGTGGATGTATGGGCATATGATTTAAAAAAAATGAACAAAAAAAATGCAACTGTGGTGCGTTTTTTTTTTTATACGTTTTCCATTTGTTTCAATGGGGACACTTTTTTAAAGGCTAAATTCACCTTTTCAGGCACAATTGCACTTTTCATAATAAATAGCCATTTCTAATGTCATTTCTGCCCAGGCCATCCCAATGTACTTCTTGCTTACTTACCTCATCTAAGGCGGTTTTAAAGTTTCACCGGCCTATTTAAATTTCGAAAAAAATGCTTTCTGATTGCATCATTTCCTGTAGAATAAGTGACATCCAGGACACTTCATATCCCATCATGCACTGCCTTGCTGCATCACAAAACAGGGCATGTTCACCACTCTGGACCACACCTTCCTCATTACTACACCACCTCTTGTTTTATTTCCACCCTCTTCTTTCGGTAAGGTGGCCATACACTGTACAATCTGATTGTACAATCTCCTTTAGAGCTAACATCAGATATGTAGTGCAAGGGCCTGCCTGATTTGATACAAATGAAATAAATTGTTCAGGTGGGTTCTAGTTATTCATAGTTATGGCAAATCTAAATGAAATTGTACAGAGATTGTACAATCAGACTGCATTATGTATGACCATCTTTATACAAGTACGTAGGAGGGAGTGGACAGCGATGCTCTGTCAGGCCTCATTCACATCTCCACATAGTGGGAACGCACATTTTTTGGGTGTTTTGGAGTGTTTCTGCTCCTCACGCATAGTGAATGGGCTGCCCTATGCGCAACAAACTCTCCAAAGAAGCTCCAGAATGTTTTTGGAGCAGAACGTGGTGCATTTCTTACCGTGCTTATTGGTGCATTTGCAGCACGTTTGTCACATGGCAAACATACGCTTGCTACCTGCCCTTGGGGTGCCATTAACATTTAATGGCAATGCAAGTGCGATGCGCGTTTGTGCATTACCAAAACACACGGTAAAGCGCTAATTTTCTGTGCAGGTTGCTGTATGTTTGGAAACATGCAGATGTGAATGGAGCCTCACTGTGTAAAAACACACCAATTTTACTTTCAGGCCCCATTCACACCTAGCATAATGGGAGCACACTTTTTTGGCTTGTTTTTCCCACGACACGCATAGGGCAGTCCACTGATTTCAACAATTAATGGTACCAAAGGAGCAACTAGTTCATTCTAAGTATATAAAAGGTGGCCATACACTATACAATCTGGTTGTACAATCTCTGTAAAATCTACATTAGATTTACCAAAACTTTATAATAGGAGGACACACCTATGTATCCAATCAGGCAGGCCTTTGCACTACATAGTTGATGGTAGATCTAAAGAAGATTGTACAATCAGCTGGTATAGTGTATGGTGAGCTTCACAGACTTCCAGGACATACTTCTCCTGTTTTCAATACTACAGCTCTGCTCCACATAGGCTCTTGTGATCACTCAGCTCCAGCACACTCTACGATCCATGCAAGATGTAGGAACAAGAAAAATTGATCACTGGCTGTTTATTCAGTGAGAACAGATAACATATAGACGGATAATGATATGAGTACAGAGGTGGGTGGGATCTCCTGGAGGGGGAAGGCAGGTGCAGGGTGTGTGTTCATGAGGTCAGCTGGTGAAGTACTTCCTTCTACTGGTTTTTCCATCTGAAATACCAAATTCAGGATGCGTAACGGAGGAGTTTTCTATAGGAGGCTGGAAGCTGAGGCAATGCCTGTCCTAAAAGATTGAGAAAGCTTTTTCCTTTCTGCAACAGAGATACTTAAGCACTTCAGCCCCGGAAGGATTTACCCCCTTCCTGACCAGAGCACTTTTTACAATTTGGCACTGCGTCACTTTAACTGCTAATTGCGCGGTCATGCAATGCTGTACCCAAACGAAATTTGCGTCCTTTTCTTCCCACAAATAGAGCTTTCTTTTGATGGTATTTGATCACCTCTGCCGTTTTTATTTTTTGCGTTATAAACGGAAAAAGACCAAAAATTTTGAAAAAAAAAAAATGATATTTTCTACTTTTTGTTATAAAAAAAATCCAATAAACTCAAATTTTAGTCATACATTTAGGCCAAAATGTATTCGGCCACATGTGTTTGGTAAAAAAAATGTCAATAAGCGTATATTTATTGGTTTGCGCAAAAGTTATAGCGTCTACAAGCTAGGGTACATTTTCTGGAATTTACACAGCTTTAAGTTTATGACTGCCTATGTCATTTCTTGAGGTGCTAAAATGGCAGGGCAGTACAAACCCCCCCCCCCCCCCCAAATGACCCCATTTTGGAAAGTAGACACCCCAAGGAAATTGCTGAGAGGCATGTTGAGCCAATTGAATATAAATTTTTTGTCCCAAGTGATTGAATGACAAAAAAAAATAAAAAATTACAAAAAGTTGTCACTAAATGATATATTGCTCACACAGGCCATGGGCATATGTGGAATTGCACCCCAAAATACATTCAGCTGCTTCTCCTGAGTACGGGGATACCACCTGAAAACCAATCACCGCCTTTAGGATTTCTAAGGGCGTAAATTTTTGATTTCACTCCTCACTACCTATCACAGTTTTGAAGGCCATAAAATGCTTAGATGGCACAACCCCCCCCCCCCCCAAATGACCCCATTTTGGAAAGTAGACACCCCAAGCTATTTGCTGAGGCATGTTGAGTCCATGGAATATTTTATATTTTGACACAAGTTGCAGGAATGTGACACTTTTTTTTTTTTGCACAAAGTTGTCACTAAATGATATATTGCTCACACAGGCCATGGGCATATGTGGAATTGCACCCCAAAATGCATTTAGCTGCTTCTCCCGAGTATGGGGATACCACGTGTGGGACTTTTTGGGAGCCTAGCCGCGTGGGGGGCCCCGAAAACCAAGCACCCCCTTCAGGATTTCTAAGGGTGTAAATTTTTGATTTCACTCTTCACTGCCTATCAGTTTCCGAGGCCATGGAATGCCCAGGTGGCACAACCCCCCCCCCCCAATGACCCCATTTTGGAAAGTAGACACCCCAAGCTGAGAGGCATGGTGAGTATTTTGCAGCTCTCATTTGTTTTTGAAAATGAAGAAAGACAAGAAAAAAACTTTTTTTTTCTTTTTTAAATTTTCAAAACTTTGTGACAAAAAGTGAGGTCTGCAAAATACTCACTATACCTCTCAGCAAATAGCTTGGGGTGTCTACTTTCCAAAATGGGGTCATTTGGGGGGGGGGGGGGGGTTTGTGCCACCTGGGTATTCCATGGCCTCCGAAACTGTGATAGGCAGTGAAGAGTGAAATCAAAAATTTACGCCCTTAGAAAGCCTGAAGGCGGTGCTTGGATTTCGGGGTCCCGTGCGCGGCTAGGCTCCCAAAAAGTCTCACACATGTGGTATCCCCATACTCAGGAGAAGCAACAGAATGTATTTTGGGGTTTAATTTCACATATTCCCATGGCATGTTTGAGCAATATATCATTTAGTGACAACTTTGTGCAAACAATAAAAAAAAAAAAAAAAAAAATTGTCTCTTTCCCGCAACTTGTGTCACAATATAAAATATTCCATGGACTCGACATGACTCTCAGCAAATAGCTTGGGGTGTCTACTTTCCAAAATGGGGTCATTTGGGGGGGTTTTGAACTGTCCTGGCATTTTATGCACAACATTTAGAAGCTTATGTCACACATCACCCACTCTAACCACTTGAAGACAAAGCCCTTTCTGACACTTTTTGTTTACATGAAAAAAAAATTTTTTTTTTTACAAGAAAATTACTTTGAACCCCCAAACATTATATATTTTTTTAAAGCAAATGCCCTACAGATTAAAATGGTGGGCGTTTCATTTTTTTTTTCACACAGTATTTGCGCAGCGATTTTTCAAACGCATTTTTTGGGGAAAAAACACACTTTTTAAATTTTAGTGCACTAAAACACACTATATTGCCCAAATGTTTGATGAAATAAAAAAGATGATCTTAGGCCGAGTACATGGATGCCAAACATGACATGCTTTAAAATTGCGCACAAAGGTGCAGTGGCAACAAAATAAATACATTTTTAAAAGCCTTTAAAAGCCTTTACAGGTTACCACTTTAGATTTACAGAGGAGGTCTACTGCTAAACTTACTGCCCTCGATCTGACCTTTGCGGTGACACCTCACATGCATGGTGCAATTGCTGTTTACATTTGACGCCAGACCAACGCTTGCGTTCACCTTAGCGCGAGAGCAGGGGGGGACAGGGGTGCTTTTTTTTTTTTTTTTCCTTTATTATTTTTTTTGCTTTTTTATCTTATTTTTAAACTGTTCCTTTCATTTTTTTTTTATCATTTTTATTGTTATCTCAGGGAATGTAAATATCCCCTATGATAGCAATAGGTAGTGACAGGTACTCTTTTTTGAAAAAATTGGGGTCTATTAAACCCTAGATCTCTCCTCTGCCCTCAAAGCATCTGACTACACCAAGATCGGTGTGATAAAATGCTTTCCCAATTTCCCAATGGCGCTGTTTACATCCGGCGAAATCTAAGTCATGAAATGCTCGTAGCTTCCGGTTTCTTAGGCCATAGAGATGTTTGGAGCCACTCTGGTCTCTGATCAGCTCTATGGTCAGCTGGCTGAATCACCGGCTGCATTCTCAGATTCCCTGTTGAGACAGGAGAGCCAGAGAAAAACACGGAAGACGGTGGGGGGGGGGGGGGGCATTCCCTCCCACTGCTTGTAAAAGCAGTCTAGAGGCTAATTAGCCACTAGGATTGCTTTTACATGAAAGCCGACCGCTGGCTGAAAAGAATGATACCAAGATGATACCTAAACCTGCAGGCATCATTCTGGTATAACCACTCAAAGTCGTGAATGGCGTACCTGAAGACAAAAAAATGGTTAACAATAAAGCACAGCAAACGGTAAAGTATAAAAAATTGCATACCTGAAAAGCAAACGTGATAAAACATAACAATAAAACATTGCAGAATAGAACACAGTAAAAAAGAGCAGAACAATAGAGAGAATAGAGAGAGAGAACAATAAAACGACAACTATTTTTTTTTATGTTATGGTTTTTTTTTTACACTTTTTTTGTAACTGGTTCGAGGTTCAAGTCTCTCAAAATGCGATGGCATCTTGGGAGACTCTGTGAAAGTGTGCCTAGTCTGTGCAATGCTGTACCCTACGCTAATACTCAACTAGTGAATGGTAGCGTTCAAAACATTCACCAATGCAAAGACCAGGATTGTCAGGACAGGAGGGACAATAATAGCGGGTGTCACGCCTATATCCGCGCTTGCTGCAGACACGACATCTTTTTTGGGGGGGTTCGTTGGGTAGGGGTACTCGGGAGGACATAAAGAAAATGCCTCTCATGCAGCCGACTGCATTTGGTTGGGGATGTGAATGGGGGAAGTACGGGCGCTGCAGAAGTGGTGGGTTCCCAATTAGGATTGGCGAATGCAGCAGGAAAGGGCATTATGGGCACGACGGGCCTGTGTTTGTCTTCTTCTTGGTGGCAGCGGGACACTACTAGTGCTTGCCACCTCACCAGCTTGAACTGCACTTATGGGACTCGCCACGTCACCAAGTGTTACTGCAGTGCTGGTTTGACTACGACGGGGGTGTACTAGGCCGCTGGTGCTTGCCAGTTCACCAAAACGCTACCAAAAAAACTGTTAGCAATCGCAGGGATCAGGCCTGACTCTGCGAATGCTGCAGTTATGTGTTTAGTGTTTTGTAAGTGACAGTGATCGATCGATACTACACTTGGGTGGGCTGGGCTGGGCTGGGCGGGGGGGCAAAACGCAGGTGCTAGCAGGTATCTGGGCTGATCCCGCTAACACTGCGTTTTTGGGAACCCTAAACTGCTGGGGACGCTAGTGTAGATCTAATCGGATCAGATATTGATCCGTTCAGATACTATACCACTAAGGGTGGCGTATGCTGCGTGCGTGGGTGTTAGCGGTACTGGCGCTAACCTGACGCTGCCTGGAACTGGTGCTTGCCAGTTCACCAAAATGCTACCAAAAAAAAAACTGTTAGCGATCGCAGGGATCAGGCCTGACTCTGCGAACGCTGCAGTTATGCATTTAGTGTTTTGTAAGTGACAGTGATCGATCGATACTGCACTTGGGTGGGCTGGGCTGGGCCGGGCGGAGGGGCAAAACGCAGGTGCTAGCAGGTATCTGGGCTGATCCCGCTAACACTGTGTTTTTTAGAACCCTAAACTGCTGGGGACGCTAGTATAGATCTGGTCGGATCAGATACTGATCCGTTCAGATACTATACCACTAAGGGAGGCGTATGCTGCGTGCGTGGGTGTTAGCGGTACTGGCACTAACCTAACGCTGCCCGGGGCAACGCATATCACCGCCGGGCGATCAGGGGGCTAAACCTTTATTAGGTAATAAACGGCGGGTGCCCTGACACTATAAAAAATAAACTAACTAACCAGCGTCACCCGTAACGGTTATACGGTGATCAGTGGTGAAAGGGTTAACTAGGGGGCAATCAAGGGGTTAAAACATTTCTTAGGTAGTATATGGGGGTCCCTGACGCTATAAAACGGTGACGGCGAACCTAAATATTCACCTCCCTAACTACCGTCACCAGTGACACTAATACAGCGATCAGAAAAATGATCGCTTAGCGACACTGGCGACGGGGGGTGATCAAGGGGTTAAAACTTTATTAGGGGGTTAGGGGGGTACCCTAGACCTAAAGGGGGCTAACACTAACTGCCCTACCACACTGTCACAAACGGACACCAATGCAGTAATCAGAAATTTTTTTTTTTTAAAACTGCTTGGTGTCAGTGTGACGGGGGGGGGGGGGGGGGTGATCGGGGGGTAAAGGGGGGTGTTATGTGTGCCTGGCATGTTCTACTGTGATGTGTAGTGTTGTGCACTCACATTGCAGTCTGCTCTCCTCGGCGCCGGAACGGAAAATACAGAGCAGAGGAGAGATGACATCATTTCCTCTGCCTCTGTGTACTATACAGAGGCAGGGGAATGATCCCATTGGCTGGGAGCGATCGCGAGGGGGGAGCCACGAATGGATGGCCTCCTCCTCATCTCCGATCGCTGCCAGACAGAAGCCGACCGCCTCAGGCACCGGGGGGGGGGGGTCCGATCAGACCCCCCGCCCTCGGTAGGCAGATCACGTACAGGTACGTGATTCTGCCTGCCCGTGCCATTCTGCCGACGTACATCGTCGTGAGGCGGTCGGCAAGTGGTTAACAGGACTTTTTTTAACCAGTTCCCGCCCAGCCATATGTACATAAATTGCCGGGCAGGAGCTCTCTAATTCCGGAAGGACACACCTGTATGTGCTTTCCAAAATGGGGTCAATTTGTGGATGTTTCCACTGTCCTGGTGCTCCCGGACCTCCAAAAATGCGATAGGTACGCCCAAAGGTGCTTTTAATTACTTAATTTTCCAAAAAATAGTGACAAATAATTACAACTTCAAAAAACTTACCATGAATCTTCCTAACTACCTTGGACTGTCTATATTCCAAAAAGGGGTAATTTGGGGGGTATTTGTACTGTCCTGGCTATTTAGGCCCAAAAGAAATTAGTTAATGAGGCAGTCAGTACATCAGGACTGATTAATTTTCAAAACGTATACTGTACGCCATAGTTTGTGGTCTACAGAACTTTCACACAGACTAAATGACAGTATATACACTTATTTGGGGTATTTTTGACAGAAATATAGCAGAATACATTTTGGCCTAAGAAAAACATATTTTTTTCATTTATATAGCAAAAAAAAAAAAAAAACCCAGTGAATATACCACCAAAAGAAAGCTCTATGGGTCCTTTCTCACAGGCTTGTCCGTGTAAGGACTCTGCTTTGTTCAGCAGGGATCGATCCGCTGATCCCCACTGAGCAGGCGGATGACAGGTCCGTCTCCACTCACTGTGCGGAGATGGACCTTCAAAGCCTCCACTCCTCTATGGAGATCGGATGAAAACTGTCCGCCTGTCTGTTTTCATCCAATCAGATTCTCCAGATGGATGGAAAATAGGGTTTTCATCCGTCTGGATTTCATGGAAAGGGTCGGATAATGGCGGATGTCAGCGGACATGTCACCGATGACATCCGCCGTTCCATAGGGATGAATGGAGCATCCGTTCAGGTCCGCCTGAAAAACTGACAGATGGACCTGATCGGAGCACCCAAGTGAAAGGGTCCTAACTGTTTAAAAAAAAAAAATTTAAAAATGTATTTGGGTACAGTGTTGCATGACGGAGTAGTTGTCATTCAAATTGTGACAGCACTGAAATCTGAAAATTGGCCTAGGCAGGAAGGGAGTGAAAGTGTTTGGTGTCAAGGTGCTTAAAAACACACAGCACATTAGTATGGAGGGTTCCAGGGAATTTAAAGGGTTACATTTTTCATGCAGTTTTGTTCTGCTTTTTAAATACCAAAAGCACATTTAAAACTGTTCATTGTGAAAGGGTCCTTATGGGTGGAGTCAGCACCTGTCTATCTCAAGCATTAATATCTCTCTGGCATAGTTCCTGGATCTTTTCCTTCCACTTGTATTGGGTCTTCCTACTCATCTCTGCATTCAGCATCCCCTGATACATTCTCTATCATATATCACACTATTGCACTGCAGCATGCTGACCCAAAGGAATGAAGATAGGAACACTACTCCCACTGACTCCAGGTAAACAGCTGAGCTCTACTGCCGATAGAGTTGAAACCTCATCCTTTTAAACCCGAACACATATGAATTACACAGGTTCTGAGGCTGATTAAGATGGTAATTAAACTCACTTGTTGCCTTATCTACATTAAATTAGCCTTAGAACCTGTGTAATTCATATGTGTTCGGGTTAAAAGGGATGAGGTGGCAACTCTAACTGCTGATCAAATTTATGATGCAAAATATTTATACATATGTATGTTTTTTTCATTCATATATTTGTAATTTTCAATATGCAATAAAATGGTCAATGGCTCGTGAAGCACTGTTGTAAATGGCGTTCAAACCACACATGTGAGGTATCGCCATGAACGTTGGAGAGAGAGCAATAATTCTAGCACTAGACCTCCTCTGTAACCCTAAACATGTAACCTGTAAAAAAATAAAATGTCGTATACGGAGATTTTTAAGTACTGAAGTTTGGCGCCATTACACAAGTGTGTGCAATTTTAAAGCGTGACATGTTAGGTATCCATTTACTCACCATAACATCATCTTTCACATTATACAAAAAAAAAAAAAAAAATTAATATTGGCCAACTTTAGTGTTTTGTTTTTTTTCATGAAAGTTTTTTCCTTAAAAAAAAAACGCGTTTGGAAAAATTGCTGTGCAAATACTGTGCAAGATAAAAAGTTGCAATGACCACCATTTTATTCCCTAGGGTGTCTACTAAAAAAAAATATTTACAGTTGCTCATAGGTTTACATACCCTGGCAGAATTTGTGATTTCTTGGCCATTCTTCAGAGAATATGAATGATAACACAAAAGCTTTTCTTTCACTCATGGTTAGTGTTTGGCTAAAGCCATTTATTATCAATCAACTGTGTTTACTCTTTTTAAATCATAATCACAACAGAAACTACCCAAATGACCCTGATCAACAGTTTACATACCCTGGTGATTTTGGCCTAATAACATGCACACAAGTTGAAAAAAGGGGTTTGAATGGCTATTAAAGGTAACCATCCTCACCTGTGATCTGTTTGCTTGTAATTAGTGTGTGTATAAAGGGTCAATGAGAATTGTCAAAGGATCTGCGGGAAAAGCTAGTTGAACTGTATAAAACAGGAAAGGGATATAAAAAGATATCCAAGGAATTGAGAATGCCAATCAGCAGTGTTCAAACTCTAATCAAGAAGTGGAAAACGAGGCCTTCCCTGACTGTCCATCCCTGCATTCTTTATAGTATGAAGTGAATTAACCACTTCCCTCCCCCTTTGCGGATTGACGTCCGCAATGTGGCTCCATTATCCTGACCGGGCGTCATATGACGTCCAGCAGAATAAGCCGCTCGTGCACACCCCCTGGTGGATCGCCGATCAGTGGTGTGGTGTGTCTCTGACACACCGAATCTCAGATCATGGTAATGAGCCTGTGATGTAGCGGTTCGCGCTGACAGGGAGAGCAGATCGGCGGCTCTCCTGTCAGAGGGGGGGGGGGTGTGCACTGATAATCAGCGCATTGATTATCAGCGCAGCCCCCATCAGAGGTGCCCACCTCAATCCCAATCAGTGCCCACCAAAATCCCAACCAGTGCCCACCAAAGTGCCAATCAGTGCCCATCAGTAACGCCTGTCCGTGCCCTTCTCAGATGCCAATCAGTGCCAATCAGTAATGACTGTCAGTACCTCCTCATCAGTGCTGCCTATCAGTGCCATCTATTAGTGCCCATCAGTGCCATCTATTAGTCCCCATCAGTGCCGCCTATCAGTGCCCATCAGTCCCGCCTGTTAGTTCCCACCAGTGCTGCATATCAGTGCCATCTATCAGTGCCCATCAATTCTACAAATTATTGCCTGATCAGTGCCGCCTCATCAGTGCCCGTTAGTGCCACCTCATCAGCGCCTGTCAGTGAAGGAGAAAACAAAATTTTATAACAAAGAAAAACTTTATTTTTTTCAAAAATTTCGGTCTTTTTTAGTTTGTTTAGCAAAAAATAAAAAACCCAGTGGTGATCAAATACCACCAAAAGAAAGCTCTATTTGTGTGAAGAAAATGATAAAAATGTAGTTGGGGTACAGTGTTGCATGGCATCCCAATTGTTGTTCAAAGTGTGACAGTGCTGAAAGCTGAAAATTGTCCTGGGCAGAAAGGGGGGGAAAGTGCCCGGTATTGAAGTGGTTTAAAATCCTGCACGTTCCTTTTTTTTAGGCTACTAACTGGGCACTGGAACCAAATTGCGCACATTTATTTTCAAAGCACACCAGCAAGAGTAGCATTGGGCTGTTTCTATCAGCTGTATGTTGTTACTGGCCTTGTTTGCTTTGTTTCCCCCTTCTGGAAAGACAGGGACTACATCCACCTAAAACTCAGTTGGCAAGCCAGTGAGTACATCCTCGATTGCTGAGTGTCAGTGAGTACACCTAAAGTGAAGGGACTTGTGCCAAAGAACCAACTGCAGTCCATTTACTAAAATATCAGCATTGCAACAACCACAATAAAAGCTGATGATGCCAAGAGGAAGTGGCAACAGTATTCATAAGAATATGTAAAATTTGGGTACATAGCTTTGTTTGCCAATGAAACAATACCTATGTGCCTATTATGTGAAGCGATTTTCAGTAATCATGGCAGGAAACCTTCAACCCATAACCTTTGAATTTCATATAACAAATGTTTAGGGGCCGATGAACAATCTGAAATTTCATAAGGGGTCAAGGAGCTGAAGAGTTTGCAGACCTTTAAGGCCCGTACACACAATACGAAAATCAGGGAGTAAAATTTAGTCCGACGAACAACCTGGCGATTTTCGGATCGTTAGTATGGTGCTTTCGACAGCCGATTCAGATTTTTCGTCCAACAAAAGCAAGATGTGCAGACTATAACATTTTTGCCGTACATGAACTCAACGTCCGATTTTCGTTTAATTAGTATGGTTTTCATCCGAAAAAAATGTAAGAGCAGACTACGCATGCGCAGAAACGAAAGAATGCATACAAAACTATTTAAACACACTTCTGAAGTTGTATTCTGAGAATTTTCGTATAGTGAGTAACCTCTTCACTTTCGACATGAGAATAGCATGCAACAAAAAACAGGCGAACGGTCATCCAAAAATCTGATCGGGTGTACAAGGCATTAGTTTACACTGTGAAAAGTAGTGTCTCTAGTCTAAAAGATGCAAGCTTTCCCAAATTGGGCTATGGGTGGAGTCTGCAAGCAGGGATACTTTGTTTGTGTTGCAGCTTAAAAGATTTCTCTAGCAATGCCTGAATTCTCTAACTGTCCTGTTCTGAAAAATGTCTTACTTGCTGCAGACTTCCAAAATGGCAGTGGGAGCCTACAATCAGACACTGCAAGGAGGCTGATCTACTAAAGGAGTTCAAAATGTTAACTCAAAAGAAAAAGTTAAGATTCACTTCAATTATCTATTAATGAGCAGATGAAATAAACAGGAATTTGCTTTTGACATGATTGGATAATTGAATTGAATATTCACTCTTTGAGTGAACTACTTTGGTATATCAGCCTAAAGCAGGCCATACACGGTCGAATTTCGAACGAATTTTCTTTTCAAAATAAGAAATTTCGTTTTTTTTGTGATCCGATGATGCCACCATTGATTTTCGAAATTCGGCCGACCAAGCCTTCAATTTCACCTCATGTTGCTAAAGAAAAGAATTTTCTTGGCCGGGAATCTTCTTTTCTCTCCGTAAATTTTCTTTTCTTATTACATTTCTCGCACGATTCTCCCATCATTGATTAGAAAATCGTTCGTTTTTCGGAAAATTTCCAACATGTCCGATTCCTCAAATTCGATTGCCGCACGAAAATCGGCCGTTGTTGCAGCCCACTAATGATGCGAAATTCATACGAAAATTCTTTCATACGATTTTCGAAAGAAAATTCTTACGAAATTCGAACCGTGTATGGCCGGCATTACTCTGTCTTTGTTATGGCTATACAGGGAATACCCTGGAAATCACATTGCCACCACTGCCCAGAAAAGCTAAGCAGAAGAGCACCATGGTGGGAACTGCAGAACAATAATAATGACAGTGTAAACCATTCACGGGGGCTTCAAAAGATAGTACCTTGGATGAAAAGGAGGAAAAAGCCTGACCTTCCATCTTTAGCAATGTTGGGGCCTGAGCTACAAGCTCTGACCTTATCCACTTCTCTACCTTTACAGAAACCGATCAATAAAAACACAAAAAAATAAAAAAATAAAAAAATGTTACTTATTTCAACTGCAGCTGATATAAAAAAAATGTAGTGCAGTTTTCTAATGACATGTTACCCATAGCTACCAATTAAAAAAAATGTTTAACTTGTCCACATAGACAGCAAAGCAGCAAACTACTTGTAAATCAGTTTTGCCAAGTCAAAATGCAATCAGTGCTGTGTGAGATGTATGCTAAATTAATGGAACTTTATCTCAGAGGGAAATAGAGGATTTAGAAGCAAAATGAAATTTTAAGCTTTCTTTATTACAATATGTATAGTCTAATCTTCTAGTTTATCCAGATTTTCCTCTTCTGATTCATGTTTCCACACTGCTATCTGCAACTTTCCTGGCTACTTCACTTACAAAGCTTGGACAGAACATATACAATGCTGCCCTGAATGGATTTTTTATTTTACTTAGCTTCAAATTTTACTATATAAAATTGCCAGACACATCTGTTCTTCGGCACAGTCTACTGCTATTTCAAGCAGCACAATAATGTATTTGGGGTACAGTTTCGTCTATTCAGTTGTCTTTTTTTTTTTAAACAATACTAATTAAGCTTCATCTTGAAGAACTAAAAGGCAAAACTTTTTCCTGACGCCAACATGGCAGCATACCAGTGATGGAGCTCTGCCTCTCTTCCACTCCCCCAGGACCAGTGAATAGCATAAATAAAAAGCAGTAGTTAGGCCCCGCCCCATTCTTCTTATTTTTTCTCATACCTCAATGCACCAGTGAAGAGTAAGCAGTACTATGTCCCCACCTTTGCCTCAGTGCAGTATCCATCTTGGTTCAGCTTCTCCCAGAATGTAGTCCCAGCGCTTGTGCTGCTAAATAACCTGGGAGCCCCTTCAATGGGTCTTGTGTGTTTTAGTGTTCCTCTTTAGGATCGAAATCTGCTATTCTGACTATGGCTTGGAGCATTGGGGGGGGGGGGAGGGGCAGCTATCTCACCATTCCATTTTACTTTATGGGACTCTTACACCTTGCAGGCTTTGTCTTTCCTTATTTGTTTCCCATTATCCTGTTCCTGTATTGTCAGTGCCCTTTTCCCTTATTTTTCTCTTTGAATGTTGGTTTAGGTTTCCTTGTCCTTTTCCATTGGGGGGGGGGGGGGGGGGGGGGGTGGATGAGGCTCTTTATCTTCTCAGATGGTAAAGCTGCCCATTCCTCTTGGTAAAAAGCCTCCAGTTCCTGTAAATTCTTGGGCTGTCTTGCATGAACTGCACGCTTGAGATCTCCCCAGAGTTACATAGTTACATAGATACATAGTAGGTGAGGTTGAAAAAAGACACACGTCCATCAAGTCCAACCTATGTGTGTGATTATGTGTCAGTATTACATTACATATCCCTGTATGTTGCGGTCATTCAGGTGATTATCTAATAGTTTCTTGAAGCTATCAATGCTCCCCGCAGAGACCACCGCCTGTGGAAGGGAATTCCACATCCTTGCCGCTCTTACAGTAAAGAACCCTCTACGTAGTTTAAGGTTAAACCTCTTTTCTTCTAATTGTAATGAGTGGCCCCGAGTCTTATTAAACTCTCTTCTGCGAAAAAGTTTTATCCCTATTGTGGGGTCACCAGTACAGTATTTGTAAATTGAAATCAAGTGGCTCAATAATATTGAGGTCAGGAGACTGAGATGGCCAAGTACGTCCCATGTGCAGCTTCCTGTCTGATGAATGAAAATGTTCCTCCAGTATTGTTTGATAACATACAGCATTCATCTTGCATCCATACCATTTTGTCGTAGTGTACCCAACGTCCCATTTTCGTATAATTAGTGCGGCTTTCGTACAAAAAAAATCCTAAGAGCAAGACTACGCGTGCTCAGAAAACTAAAGAATACATACAAAACTATTCAACACATGACGTCACTACGAAACACATGACGTCATATACGAAAAAAATTTCGTATATTGAGTAGCCTTTTCACTTTTGACATGAGACTAGCATGCAATAAAAAATGGACGAACGGTCGTCCGAAAATCTGATCGTGTGTACGAGGCTTTACAGACCTGAGATCAGCGTGGCTCTGTCCACACAAATGTCCCTCCTCCTAGGCTCCTCCTCCTGTTGTGGATGTACTGTCAGAGTGGAGGAGGAGCCTAGGCTCCGTCAGTTCTGAGGTGTGTAATTGTGATAGGCAGCCGGCACCTCTCCCCGTCTGCCTGTCACAATAATAGGCGACTGCAGTGCCGGTTCCCGGAGGACATGCGGGCACTGGGCTACAGGACTCCAGACTATCTATGCATCTGCCTCACAATTCTTTTCTCCTTCTCTCTTCCCGAACATGATCGCGAGGGGAGCTAAGACGACACAGCAACAACAGCAGAGATACCGGAGGGCCCAGGGGAAGGAGGAAGATCCAGCACCGGGCCCAGGTGTCATCCTCTGGTGAGTGTCACCCGGGTGCAGCCCGCACCCCCCACACTCCCATAGCGATGCCACTAAAAGGCAGGCTTGTGGATGTGGTGTATCTGGATTTTGCAAAGGCATTTCGATACAGCTTCCACAAACGTTTACTTTACAAACTGAGGTCTGTCGGCATTGACCATAGATTGAGTACCTGAATTCAGAACTGGCTACAGAGGCAGGTCCAAAGGGTGGTGATATATAGCGAGTATTCTGAATGGTTCAGTGGAGTCTCCCAAGGATCTGTCCTGGGAACAATTCTGTTTAATTTATTCATAAACGATATAAAGGATGGGATAAATAGCTAAATTTCAGTATCTGCAGATGATACAGAGTTAAAATGGTTGTAACCCTAAAAACCCCTTTCACTAGCAGCCCCTCTCCTTTATCTGGCAATAACTTACTGTGTAAGTGAGAGAGGAATGCCGCTCACTAATTCAAATGATTGAATTCTAATTATTTTGATTAATTCAGCTATGAGTAAGCATCAAATGATTTGAAACGCGTTAGCCATTAATCCTTCTTTTGACTGTCATTTTGGATGTTATACTATTTTTCTAAATAAAGATGCCTTTCTACGGAGTGCGGCGGTCCAGGATTTTTTTGCTAATACATTACTGTGTAAGTATTTGTTAAAATAGATGCCTCTAAATCCCTTTTTCAGTTATCTTCAGGCCGGTCATGTGACTCCCGGCCACTCTGCTACTACGATCCAGGGTTACAGGAGGAGGGGCAGAGTATTTTTTTTGCTATGAATAGCAACGGGGGGGGGGGCATGGAGACAGAGACACAGACACAGGAGCTGACAAGCAGAGGGGAAGGGGGTGAGGAGGACAGAGGAGAGCTGCGGATGACTGGGCACGTAAACTGACCAAGGTAGTCAGGGCTCAGCAGCCATGATTATCGTGGTCAGCTCACAGAGTGGGGAACAGGAAGTGGCAGGATCAGCCAGGTAGCTCCTGCATCTGCAGCCCCCCATACTGCCAGCTATCTGGATCAGGATTACATGGAGAGGCCACCATTGTGATTAGTCTGTTTTAACCCCTTACTCTGTGAGTTGCATATTTAAACATTATTAAAACCATTACCTGTTCTAACATACTGCACTCAGATGAGTGCCGCTGTTTTTCCCTAAGTTTTTAACAAAGGCAGTATTGTCAATTCAGAAAGCAGTGGGTAAAACTAGGTGTGGCCGGATGCTGACTGGCAAGCTACAGGCTTGTGATTTAGAAATCACAATGTTAATATAGACAAACCCCTTGCAATATCTTATCATCCCACTGTAGGGTAAGCAGGCACAGCCTACAGGGGAGTGACAATGCTACTTTCAATTTAGGAGCAATGCAGCATCATTGCCATACCATCAGAAGGCATTGGGTGCATTAGGTGGACTTCGCTGGAAAGCTTAAAGTATGGCCAAAGTTTTTTTGGCCATACTTCTCCTGTGGGTCACAGGAGTGAACTTAGTTCTGTACTACTGTAACTCAGATTCAGCCAACAGCAGGCTAAAGTCCGATGTATAATGACGCCCGCAGGGATCCCGACAATAATGTTGGGATCTGCCCAGATGCCAGACCAGCAGGCTCAGCCTAAGGCAGCTGCTTCCGTCCCCTCCACAGGCTGGTTCCCCAGTGATCGCTGGAAGAGCAGAGCGCAGAGCGGCGACTGACAGTCACCACTCTCTGCTCAAAGCATACCCAAGAACTGAGCGATCATTCTCAATGTGGAGGTGGCGGGGGACAGCTGCAGCTCGGATCAATGCGGCTGCAGCCATCTAGGTGAGTATGGATGTTTGTTATTTTTTATTCCTGCATTTCTCTTTCAATGTGTATTTGGGCTTTGCAGGGGAACTAAAAGAGAACTAACTGTGGATGCAGTAAATACCCGCTGAAGTGCTTATTTTTTTAGCAATAGTTCTATTTAAATAAATGGATCAAGTTTACAACTCCATGCTGGTGCACTTCTGTTGTTGATGTTGAATACTATGGATAACATCCTATCATGAAAATCAGTCCATCTGCTTTCCTCAACCAGGCACTGAACAGTTACAAAATGTATGTATGAATAAATGTACTACTAGTAATGTGACATGGTGTCAATGGCTATTTTGCTCCCAGATCTAAAACGGAGAGGGGTCACTGGAATTGGTTATGTCTACAGATGTAGCATTTGGTTTGTCACAGCATATTTAATATCAGTCAGAACAGGGCCTTCTTTCTTTGTTTTTAAGTTGCTGCAATTAATTCTGATAATATATGATTCAACACTTCCTCTCTGATTAGCCAGTATAATTCAATGTCCAAATTCCCTAGCTAAATACACAAACCAAAAGAAAACAAAAGTACTCTATTACATTAAGTTATAACAATATGTAAATCGTGTATTTAAAGTTATGCCTAATATTTTCAAATACAATGTGTGCTTTCTACCCTTGCTGACAAATGAGTGACGGGATCAATATGTTTAGTTAACTGTAGAGCAAATAATATATAGTTTGTATTAATGAGCATTCATAGCATTTCAGCACTCCAGCTATGTATCTGAGCAAAGGAAAAATCACATGCTAGGTCATTTGAAAGTCACCTTGGTGGATGTCATAATGAAGAATGCCTGTGCTGGAAAACAAACACAGAAGAAAAGGCACACAGCTATCCCTGTACTGATCTGTCTTACCAGTAGTGTATGTCCTTGACAGATGAGGAAATGACCTGTATTTAGGATGGTAAGGGTGATGCTTTCAGACTTTTCAATAGATTCAAATACCTAGAGTTGAAAAAACAGATTTTTAATGAATAAACATTTTTAAAGCGGAGTTCCAACGACATGTTTGAATTTTTTTCTTTTATGCATATCTTAGGATCAGAACATAGACATAAACCACTTACGTGTTTTGAAAATTTTGCAGCTCGATGTCCGCCTTAACCAGTTGCCGACCGCCTCACGACGATATACGTCGGCAGAATGGCACGGGCAGGCAAAAATCACATACCTGTACGTAATCTGCCTCCCACGGGCGGAGGGTCCGATCGGGACCCCCCCCCCCCCCCCCGGTGCCCGAGGCGGTCGGCTTTTGTCCGGGAGCGATGAGAGGTGAGGGGGAGGCCATCCATTCGTGGCCCCCCTCTCGCGATCGCTCCCAGCCAATGAAATCCTTCCTCTGCTGCTGTATAATAAACAGCAGCAGAGGAAGTGATGTCATCTCTCCTCGGCTCGGTATTTTCCGCTCCGGCGCCGAGGAGAGAAGACATCCGAGTGAGTGCACAACACACACACAGTAGAACACACCAGGCATACTTTACACCCCCCATCACCCCCCGATCACCCCATAATCACCCTGACACCAAGCAGTTTTTTTTTTCTGATTACTGCATTGGTGTCAGTTTGTGACAGTTAGAAGTGGTAGGGCAGTTGGTGTTAGCCCCCTTTAGGTCTAGGGTACCCCCCAACCCCCCCTAATAAAGTTTTAACCCCTTGATCACCCCCCGTCGCCAGTGTTTCTGATCGCTGTATTAGTGTCACTGGTGATGCTAGTTAGGGAGAGAAATATATAGGTTCGCCGTCAGCGTTTTATAGCGTCAGGGACCCCCATATACTACCTAATAAAGGTTTTAACCCCCTGATTGCCCCCTAGTTAACCCCTTCACCAGTGATCACCGTATAACTGTTACGGGTGACGCTGGTTAGTTAGTTTATTTTTTTATAGTGTCAGTGCACCCGCCGTTTATTACCGAATAAAGGTTTAGCCCCCTGATCGCCCGGCGGTGATATAAGTTAGGTTTTAGGGTCAGATAGGGTCTGCGTCGCCCCAGGCTGCGTCAGGTTAGCGCCAGTACCGCTAACACCCACGCACGCACCATACACCTCCCTTAGTGGTATAGTATCTGAACGGATCAAGATCCGATCAGATTTATACTAGCGTCCCCGGCAGTTTAGGATTCCCAAAAACACAGTGTTAGCGGGATCAGCCCAGATACCTGCTAGCACCTGCGTTTTGCCCCTCCGCTCGGCCCAGCCCACCCAAGTGCAGTATCGATCGATCACTGTCACTTACAAAACACTAAACGCATAACTGCAGCGTTCGCAGAGTCAGGCCTGATCCCTGCGATCACTAACAGTTTTTTTGGTAGCGTTTTGGTGAACTGGCAAGCACCAGCCCCAGGCAGCGTCAGGTTAGTGCCAGTACCGCTAACACCCACGCACGCACCGTACACCTCCCTTAGTGGTATAGTATCTGAACGGATCAATATCTGATCCGATCAGATCTATACTAGCGTCCCCAGCAGTTTAGGGTTCCCAAAAACGCAGTGTTAGCGGGATCAGCCCAGATACCTGCTAGCACCTGTGTTTTGCCCCTCTGCCTGGCCCAGCCCAGCCCACCCCACCCAAGTGCAGTATCGATCGATCACTGTCACTTACAAAACACTAAACGCATAACTGCAGCGTTCGCAGGGTCAGGCCTGATCCCTGCGATCGCTAACAGTTTTTCTGGTAGCGTTTTGGTGAACTGGCAAGCACCAGCGGCCTAGTACACCCCGGTCGTAGTCAAACCAGCACTGCAGTAACACTTGGTGACGTGGCGAGTCCCATAAGTGTAGTTCAAGTTGGTGAGGTGGCAAGCACAAGTAATGTCCCACTGCCACCAAGAAGAAGACAAACACAGGCCCATCGTGCCCATAATGCCCTTCCTGCTGCATTCGCCAATCCTAATTGGGAACCCACCACTTCTGCAGCACCCGTACTTCCCCCATTCACATCCCCAACCAAATGCAGTCGGCTGCATGAGAGGCATTTTCTTTATGTCCTCCCGAGTACCCCTACCCAACGAACCCCCCCAAAAAAGATGTTGTGTCTGCAGCAAGCGCGGATATAGGCGTGACACCCGCTATTATTGTCCCTCCTGTCCTGACAATCCTGGTCTTTGCATTGGTGAATGTTTTGAACGCTATCATACACTAGTTGAGTATTAGCGTACAGCATTGTACAGACTAGGCACACTAACACAGGGTCTCCCAAGATGCCATCGCATTTTAAGAGACCCGAACCTGGAACCGGTTACAGTTACAAAAGTTAGTTACAAAAAAAAAAAGTGAAAAAAATAAAAATAAAACAAACACAAAAAAAATATATAAAATAAAATTAAAAAAATAGTTGTTTTATTGTCCTCTCTCTCTCTATTCTCTCTCTATTGTTCTGCTCTTTTTTTACTGTATTCTATTCTGCAATGTTTTATTGTTATTATGTTTTATCATGTTTGCTTTTCAGATATGCAATTTTTTATACTTTACTGTTTACTGTGTTTTATTGTTAACCACTTTTTTGTCTTCAGGTACGTCATTCAGCTGCAGCGCGGATTTATTTATCTTGACAGCAACAGCATTTGCTTCCACGATATATAAAGCCGTGACTCCAGCGGAGGTGTTATATGCCGAAGCATGGGGGCAGCAGGGGCGGAGGAGCGATTTGCTCCTACCTTTTGCGGGAGGATGCCCCCATGCTTCGGCATATATAAATGGTGCATGTATGCCCATCATTAGTAGTGGGTGGATGAAGGGAGGTATTCTAATGGTGGGCATACCCACCGATCAATCTCTTTTTTTCATTCAGCCCACAGGCTGCATGAAAAAAAAAAAGATTACAATATATGCCCAACAAGGACCAGCAACGTACTGGTATGTTGCTGGACTTTGAGTGGTTATACCAGAATGATGCCTGCAGGTTTAGGTATCATCTTGGTATCATTCTTTTCAGCAGGCAGTCGGCTTTCATGTAAAAGCAATCCTAGCGGCTAATTAGCCTCTAGACTGCTTATACAAGCAGTGGGAGGGAATGCCCCCCCCCCCCCCACCGTCTTCCATGTTTTTCTCTGGCTCTCCTGTCCCAACAGGGAACCTGAGAATGCAGCCGGTGATTCAGCCAGCTGACCATAAAGATGATCAGAGACCAGAGTGGCTCCAAACATCTCTATGGCCTAAGAAACCGGAAGCTACGAGCATTTCATGACTTCGATTTCGCCGGATGTAAACAGCGCATTGGGAAATTGGGAAGGCATTTTATCACACCGATCTTGGTGTGGTCAGATGCTTTGAGGGCAGAGGAGAGATCCAGGGTCTAATAGACTCCAATTTTTTCAAAAATAAGTACCTGTCACTACCTATTGCTATCATAGGGGATATTTACATTCCCTGAGATAACAATAAAAATGATTAAAAAAAAAAATGAAAGGAACAGTTTAAAAATAAGATAAAAAAGCAAAAAAATAATAAAGAAAAAAAAAGCGTCGGTCTAGCGTCAAATGTAAACAGCAATTGCACCATGCATGTGAGGTATCACCGCGAAGGTCAGATCGAGGGCAGTCATTTTAGCAGTAGACCTCCTCTGTAAATCTAAAGTGGTAACCTGTAAAGGCTTTTAAAGGCTTTTAAAAATGTATTCAGTTTGTCGCCACTGCACGTTTGTGCGCAATTTTAAAGCATGTCATGTTTGGTATCCATGTACTCAGCCTAAGATCACCTCACTTTTTTGTCACAAGGTTTTGAAAATTGAAAAAAGAAAAACTTTTTTTTTCTTGTCTTTCTTCATTTTCAAAAACAAATGAGCTGCAAAATACTCACCATGCCTCTCAGCAAATAGCTTGGGGTGTCTACTTTCCAAAATGGGGTCATTTGGGGGGGGTTTGTGCCACCTGGGCATTCAATGGCCTCTGAAACTGTGATAGGCAGTGAAGAGTGAAATCAAAAATTTACGCCCTTAGAAATCCTGAAGGCGGTGATTGGTTTTCGGGGCCCCGTACGCGGCTAGGCTCCCAAAAAGTCCCACACATGTGGTATCCCCGTACTCAGGAGAAGCAGCTAAATGTATTTTGGGGTGCAATTCCACATATGCTCATAGCCTGTGTGAGCAATATATTATTTAGTGACAACTTTGTGCAAAAAAAAAAAAAAAAAAAATTGTCACTTTCCTGCAACTTGTCAAAATATAAAATATTCCATGGACTCAACATGCCTCTCAGCAAATAGCTTGGGGTGTCTACTTTCCAAAATGTGGTCATTTGGGGGGGGGGGGGGGGTGGTTGTGCCATCTGGGCATTTTATGGCCTTCAAACTGTGATAGGTAGTGAGGAGTGAAATCAAAAATTTACGCCCTTAGAAATCCTGAAGGCAGTGATTGGTTTTCGGGGCACCGTACGCGGCTAGGCTCCCAAAAAGTCCCACACATGTGGTATCCCCGTACTCAGGAGAAGCAGCTGAATGTATTTTGGGTGCAATTCCACATATGCCCATGGCCTGTGTGAGCAATATATCATTTAGTGACAACTTTTTGTAAATTTTTTTTTTTTTTTTTTTTTTGTCATTCAATCACTTGGGACAAAAAAAAAAAAATATTCAATGGACTCAACATGCCTCTCAGCAATTTCCTTGGGGTGTCTACTTTCCAAAATGGGGTCATTTGGGGGGGTTTTGTACTGCCCTGCCATTTTAGCACCTCAAGAAATGACATAGGCAGTCATAAATTAAAAGCTGTGTAAATTCCAGAAAATGTACCCTAGTTTGTAGACGCTATAACTTTTGCGCAAACCAATAAATATACGCTTATTGACCATTTTTTTTACCAAAGACATGTGGCCGAATACATTTTTGCCTAAATGTATGACTAAAATTGAGTTTATTGGATTTTTTTAAAAACAAAGTAGAAAATATCATTTTTTTTCAAAATTTTCGGTCTTTTTCCATTTATAGCGCAAAAAATAAAAAACGCAGAGGTGATCAAATACCATCAAAAGAAAGCTCTATTTGTGGGAAGAAAAGGACACAAATTTTGTTTGGGTACAGGATTGCATGACCGCACAATTAGCAGTTAAAGCGACGCAGTGCCAAATTGTAAAAAGTGCTCTGGTCAGGAAGGGGGTAAATCCTTCCGGGGCTGAAGTGGTTAAGATAAAAAAGTAACTTCTATTATCCTGTCCTGGCACTTCCTATATTGTTTGTGGGCATGTGAAGCCCACAAGCATATTCTCCTGGGATACGGCACTACTGTATTCCCAGCATGCACCGCCTGTTCTCACGCATGCACAGTAATATCACGTAGCGGCACTGTAAACTATACAGGTTGCCATCACAACGGCGTTGGCAGTGCCCGCCCCATCGTGATGGCAACGAAGCCCTCGGAGCTGCCCACTGACTCCTGAGAAATGATGACACACATCCCCCAGGAGCAGTAGCGAGCAGAGGAGCCGAGGGAAGTGACGTCAGGAGCCGTGGTGAGGAAGGGGAAGATTAGAAGGGACCGCATAGCAACAGGGATTAAAAAGTAAGTAAAAACAAAAAAAAAATTCACCAAATGTCATTTGTTATGTTATTTGCTGCACATTTATGTAAAATTATTTTTATGGGTGGAACTCCGCTTTAAGTTCCACTATCGATTTACTTCTTTTTTTCCCCAAAAATATTGAAAAAAAAACAGGAATTTTGACGCTAAATTTTGTATCTTGGAGTAAAAGTATATAGTACATCCAATAGAGAGCCCATGTACAATTTATATCATAGTTATAGTTCCCAAATAAAATAAAATCATTTTTTTCTCCTACAGTCAATTAAAAAATAAAATGTAAAATACATCTCTTATGCTGGCCATACACTAGATTTTTAAACGATCGTAAGAAAATTGAAATGAGAATTCTGAGTACATTGAATGACTTGTACTTTGGTACTTCAAAATTCCATTTGCTTTTAACATTCTATGATCCACGAAAAAATGACCAACATTCTCCATGACTCCCACTCCAAATTCCTTAAAGTATGGTGCCCGTGGTGGTCCTATGCTCTCCCCACATCCAGCCTGGGTATTTCGGACCACTGTAGAGTGGGGTCCAGCCTGCAGGTTCTTCCCTTACTTAGGGTTTTTTTTACTAAAGGTAAATCCACTTTGCACTGCAAGTGCACTTGGTAGTGCAGTCGCTGTAGATCTGAGGGGAAGATCTGAAATGAGGGGAAGCTCTGCTGATTTAACTATCCAATCATGTGCAAGCTAAATTGCTGTTTTTTATTTTCCTTGTATGTCCCCCTCAGATCTACTTTCAAGTGCACTTGTAGTGCAAAGTGGATTTGGCCTTTAGTAAATAACCCCCACAGTCTTGTCTATCCTTTTCTTCTCTTTCCCACGAGTATTTGTCTGTCAAAATCAAACAACCGTTTTTAACCACTTGACCACTGGGCACTTAAACCCCCTTCCTAACCAGACCAATTTTCAGCTTTTGGTGCTCTCACATTTTGAATGACAATTACTCAGTCACACAACACTGTATCTATATGAAATTTTTGTCCTTTTTTTTTTACACAAATAGAGCTTTCTTTTGGTGGTATTTAATCACCGCTGGGTTCTTTATTTTTTGCGCTATAAAAGAAAAAAGACCGAAAAAAATACATTTTTCTTCATTTCTGTTATAATATTTTGCAAATTAGTAATTTTTCTTCATATATTTTGGCCAAAATTTATACCGGTACATATCTTTGGTAAAAATAACACAAATCGGTGTATATTATTTGGTCTTTGTAAAAAGTTATAGAGTCCACAAGCTATGGTGCGAATATCTGAAAATTGATCACACCTGAAGTACTGACGGCCTATCTAATTTCTTGAGACCCTAACATGCCAGAAAAGTACAAATACCCCCCAAATGACCCCTTTTTGGAAAGAAGACATTCCAAGGTATTTAGTAAGAGGCATGGTGAGTTTTTTGAAGTTGTAATTTTTTCCCACAATTCTTTGCAAAATCAAGATTTTTTTTTTACTTTTTTTTTTTTCCACAAAATTGTCATATTAGCAGGTTATTTCTCACACACCGCATATGCATACCACAAAATTACACCCCAAAACACATTCTGCTATTACTCCCGAGTATGGCGATACCACATGTGTGAGACTTTTACATAGCATGGCCACATACAGAGGCCCAACATGCAGGGGAGCACCTTCAGGCGTTCTGGAGTGCCCAGGCCAATTCTGACATTTCTCTCCTACATGTAAAAAATCATCATTTATTAGCTAGAAAATTACATAGAACCCCAAAACATTATATATATATATATGTTTTTTTAGCAAAGACCCTAGAGAATACAATGGCGGTTTGTTGCAACTTTTTATCTCGCACGGTATTTGCGCAGCAATTTTTTTAACGCGTTTTTTTGGGAAAAAATCGGATTTTTTTATTACAGCTTACCTGTAAAATCCTTTTCTTTCGACGGACATCACGGGACACAGAGCCACAGTAATTACTGATGGGTTATAGGGTATCACTAGGTATTGGACACTGGTCACACCCTAATCAGGAAGTTCAACCCCCTATATAACCCCTCCCCTTCCAGGGATACCTCAATTTTGTAGCAAAGCAGTATAGGTGTATTAGAAGAGGGGCGGGACCTCTGTGTCCCGTGATGTCCGTCGAAAGAAAAGGATTTTACAGGTAAGCTGTAATAAAAAATCCTATTTTCTTTTCTCGGACATCACGGGACACAGAGCCACAGTAATTACTGATGGGATGTCCCAAAGCAATGCCAACTGAGGGGGGGGAATCACAACCTGGTAGGGTGCTATCAGACCTGAGGACCTTGTACCGCTGTCTGCAGCACACTACGCCCAAAGGTGATATCCTCATGCCTTCCCACATCCACCTGATAGAATCTGGTGAATGTATGAACTGAAGACCAGGTTGCGGCCTTGCAGATCTGAGCCATAGAGGCCCGGTGATGCACTGCCCAAGAAGCACCAATAGCCCTTGTGGAATGTGCCTTGATCTGAAACGGGGGAACCTTCCGTTTCAAACCGTAAGCTTGAATAATCCACTGTCGAATCCATTTAGAAATGGTCGCTTTTGACGCTGCCTGTCCTCTATTGGGACCCTCTGGCAGCACAAACAAGACATCCGTCTTGCGAATCTGAGCGGTTGCCTCCAAATAGGTCTTGACTGCTCTCACTACATCCAAAGAATGTAGTGACCTTACTTCCGAAGAACAGGGATCTGGAAAAAAGGAAGGCAGAACAATGTCTTGGTTTAGATGAAACTCTGAAACCACCTTCGGTAGAAAACTAGGATGAGGGCGCAGTACCACTCTATCCTTGTGTATAATCAAGTAAGGCTCTTTACAGGAAAGAGCTGCTATTTCTGACACTCTTCTAGCAGAAGAGATGGCTACCAGAAATATTAGTTTCCTCGTCAGCAAGACTAAAGGAATCTCACGTATTGGTTCAAAAGTTTGTTTCTGTAACACCGATAGAACCAAGTTCAAGTCCCAGGGGTTTAGGGGCGCCCTAACCGGAGGATTAAGACGCATCACCCCCTGCATGAAGTTTCGGACCAGAGAATGCGAAGCAAGCGGCCATTGGAACAACACTGATAAGGCCGAGACCTGGCCCTTGATGGTACTCAAGGCCAGCTTCATCTCTAATCCTAATTGTAGAAAATCAAGAATTCTACCTATGACATATTTCCTGGGATGCCAACCCCTGGATTCACACCAGGATACATAAGCTTTCCAGACTCTATGATAAATCATTCTGGAAGCTGTCTTCCTTGCATTGATCAAGGTAGATATGACAGGACCTGAAAGCCCACGACTTTTCAGAGCGTGGGTCTCAATAGCCCACCCGTCAAATCTAGCGTTTGTAAGGCAGGCTGGAATACTAGACCTTGAGCTAACAGGTCTGGGCGTACCGGTAGGGTCCACCGGGAACCCACCGTCATCCCTGCTATTTCTGCTTATCAAGTTCTTCTGGGCCACATGGGGGCCACCAGAAGTGCTGACTTCCCTTCTTGCCTGAGCCTGAGAAGGAGCCGTGGCAGTAGCAGAATAGGAGGGAATGCATAAATCAGTGAGAGCCGCTGCCACGGGATCACCAACGCATCCGTCCTGCCTGCAAGAGGATCCCAGGCAACCGGTAGGAAGGAATTCCCCTTCTGCAGGTTTTCGGGTATGAGCCATCAACTGAGGCTCTGACGCATCGCATGCGACAGGTGCATTGGAAAGTCTAATGCCTGCACCTCCTTGTTCCAGGCCGACAGAATACTGTGTTGCAACAGTCCTGCCTGGAACTGCGCATAGGGAACTGCTTCGAATGAAGCCACCATCTTCCCCAGCAGCCTTATACAAAGGCGGACAGAAGGACCCTTCTTGGTCCTGACTGTCAAAATCAGCTCCCTTAGAGCAGTGATCTTTGCCTGCAGATACTTCAGTTGAGCAGGAAAAATGGGCCCAGGTAGGCCTGCATCTCTGATGCCTATTGATGTCAGAAATTCTCCTCCCTGCAGGATGGAGACTACTGTCCGAATTGATTCCAAACGGAAGGACTGCATCCTCGGGAATCAATTCAGATCTCTTAAATCCAAAATGGGTCTGACGTCCCCATTTGGTTTTTTGGACCATAAAAAGATTGGAGTAGAGTCTCAATCCTTGATCCATTGTGGGAACCCCCACAATGACCTCTTGCGACAAAAGTCGCTCTATCGCTAGAAGGAGCGACTGCTTCTCTTCTGGTTCTCTGGGAACACCGGATCTGAGGACACGAGGAGAGGGAAATTTTTGGAACTCCAGACTGTACCCTAAGGTTACCGTGGAGATTACCCATCTGTCCTGGAAGTCCTTCTGCCAGGGCCCTGAGAGCTGCAGCAGTCTTTCCCCCCACTCGAGCGAGCGGGGCGCCCCTTCATGAAGAGGCCTTAGTGTCTTGTCTAGAAGACTTCTTCCCCCAGGATCTCTTGTGTCCCTGGGGTTGACTCTTGTTTCTTGCCCCAGACGGAGGAGACCGTCGTGACTGCCTGGAGGCTGATGCCCCTGGCGCTGGGGAAAGAGTCAGTTTAAAAGAGGGACGCTTACTCTTCTTCTTATCAGGTAAGAGGAGTGCTTTTCCCACAGGAGATCCTCTTGATATAATTATCCAAGTGCTCTCCAAACAACCTTTCACCACAAAAGGGAAACCCAGCCAGGAGCTTCTTACATGGTGCTTCGGCTGACCAGTTCTTTAACCATAAGATTCTACGTATATGCACCAACCCAAGCGAGAGGCGAGAGGTCTGCACGATAGAATCTCTGATGGCATCAACAACATAGCATAAAGCCGCAGGAAGGTTAGCCAACCCCTGGGCCTGCTGTTCAGGTAATACTTTGATGACCTGCTTAACATGGTCTCTTAAGTATTGACAGACTCCAATCGCTGCTACTGCAGGTTGGGCCACTGATCCTGCTAAGGAAAAAACATCTTTCAATAAGAAGTCCATCTTTTTATCCACAGGATCTTTGAGCATCTGAGCGTTGTCTACAGGACAAGTCAGACTACTATTTACAGAGGAAATGGCCGCATCAATGGCCGGTATTCCCCACCTCTTAATAAATTTTTCTTCCATAGGATAAAGTGTAGAAAACTTTTTCGGCGGAAGAAATCGCTTATCTGGGTGTTCCCACTCAGAATAAAGCAGCTTTTCAAGTAAATTATGAACAGGAAAAGCATGTGCTGCTTGGAAAGGTTTCAGTGACCCCAAAGCAGAAGAGGTTTCTGTAGTAGTTTCAGGTATGGGCAACTTAAATGTGGAGCGGACCAATCCAGTGAGGATCTGCACTAAGACTTTCTCCTCTTGGGAAGTCGCAGAGGGTCCCTCTCCACCTGAATCCTCCGAAGAGGAATCATCCGTCCCATCCCGATCCTCTGAAAGGGATTCATCTCCTTTATCCCAGAGCTCCTCTGTCTGAGGGTCTTGGGGAGCAGAGGAAGGCCTTGTGCGTTTTCTTCCACTAAGTGAAGATGTAATCACGGCCATAAGTCTTTTCTCTAATCCAGTAATGGTTGAGGAAAAAACTTGTGTAATGTACACAGGGGCTGAAGTGCCGGCAGCAAGTGTAGCCCCTAACCCCAATGGCTCTCCCTGTTCAGCTGCCCCTGGTCCCTCAGGAGGGGATGGTGTAGCAGACAGGGGGTCCTCAGAACCTGAACGAGACCCCCTAGTGCCTCTGGTTCTTGGGGTACCTGAACCTCTTCTACCCATAGTGCAAAGCAACAAGGTGTGAGGTATCAAACGAACACTGACTGCTGAGCGATGTAGTCTGGCTAAAAGCCTTGCTACCAAATGCCCAATCCGGTGTTCTTTAGTAAATGCAGCCCAGGGGAATGCCTGTGTCCCACCTTACGTGCGACTGTCAGCTCTGTGTCCCTCTAAGGCTCACCTGTACAGTGTGCTTTAAATAGCCATGCTTTGTGGCACTGTGGGCGTCTGAGCACGCTGAGCTGACGCCCCGCCCCCCCCTCGTTTTTGAAAAACGAGCGCTTCCCGCGCGAGCCGACCCTTCCTGACAAGCCTGAAGGAAGGGTGGGGGAATAAGGAGGAGGCCGGCAGTGATGGGCCCTGCATTGCAATGCGGCTTCGGTGGCTGCGGCGGCTGTGACAGTGCGGTCTCACCCGCCTTCCAGCATACCTGAGCCTTTCCCTAGCCTGGGGGGACCATCCCAGCAGAGAAAACCCCCCACCATCTTACCTTTGGAGCCAGAGGGAGAGCCTGTGCAGCGGACGCTGAGACAGAATCAAGCATGAGAAGGTTTGTGCCCTTGGCAGCCCCCGGTGGTCACAATAGGCACAGCATGCATTTACCTTAAAGGAGAAAAGCCACTAGAATTGAATTCTGTGGAATCTCCTCTTACCTTATCCAGCCGCAGGGTTCAGTTTACACAGACCCAACCTTCGCCTCTCACGGTGGGCTCCGTTTGTGAAAAACCGTCAGAGACTGGGGCCCCCATCAGTAGGGGGATCCTTCAGTTCTGGGCCTGTAAAGCACCTCGCCAGAAATTAGGAAGTTTAAAGCCATTTTCTGATCCGCGGGTCCAGCTCTCTAAAAAGAGAAGCGTTACAGGTAAAACCTTGTTTCTTCGGACACGAGGCCTGGGTACCATCCAATTCGGCCATGAAAAGACACTTTGAATGGATCCGGTCGCCTGGCTTGCCCCAGTATAGGATCTTAGGATATTCCTTTTGGAGCCTCAGCACAGGACATCCTTGCACGTCCAACACCTAAGACACTGGCGTAAAAACTGAGGTATCCCTGGAAGGGGAGGGGTTATATAGGGGGTTGAACTTCCTGATTAGGGTGTGACCAGTGTCCAATACCTAGTGATACCCTATAACCCATCAGTAATTACTGTGCTCTGTGTCCCGTGATGTCCGAGAAAAGAAAAACTGTTTTGTGCTTTAGAAAAACCAAAACAGTAAAGTTAGCCCAATGTTTTTGCATAATGTGAAAGATGAAGTTACGCCGAGTAAATAGATACCCAACATGTCACCTTTCAAAATTGCACGCGCTTGTGGAATGGCGCCAAAATTTGCTACTCAAAAATCCCCATAGGCGACGCTTTAAAATTTTTTACTGGTTACATGTTTTGAGTTACAGAGGAGGTCTAGGGCAAAAATTATTGCTCTCGCTCTACCGATCGCAGCGATACCTCACATGTGTGGTTTGAACACCGTTTTCATATGTGGGCGGGACTTACGTATGCGTTCGCTTCTGCATGCGAGCACACAGGGACAGGGGCGCTTTAAAAAAATTTTATTTTTTTTTTATTGTTCATTTTACTTTATTTATTTTAGTTTGATGCTTTTTTCCAAAAAAAAATTTTTGACCACTTTTATTCCTATTACAAGGAATGTAAACATCCTTGTAATAGGAATACGGCATGACAGGTCCTCTTTACAGTGAGATATGGGGTCAATAAGACCCCACATCTCACCTCTAGGCTGGGAAGCCTGAAATTTAAAAAAAACAAAAAAACGATCCTGGCTTCGATCGTAGCGGTGAGTCGGTAGAAGCGCGGGAGGGGTGGACATCCCCTCTCGCCTCCCGTAAGAACGATCAAGCTGTGGAACAGCCGCTATGATCGTTCTTATGGTGTAGGGAATCGCCGGCTGAAAAAGCTGATTTCTGAATAATGCCTGTAGCTGCAGGCATCATTCAGATATCCCCGCACAAAGTCAAGGACGTTGTATGACGGCCGGCGGGCGGAAAGTGGTTAAAACGCATTTTTTTTTTTTTTAACACAAAGTTGTCCATTTATACAATATTTCTACCACATAACATGTACATACCAAAAATGACACCCCAAAATAGATTCTCCTACTCCTCCTGAGTACAGCGATACCACATGTGTGAGACTTTCACAGCCTGGCCACATACAGAGGCCGAGTACAGCTCAGCATGGCTCAGCATGGCAGGGTATGGCTGGGTATTGCGGAGTATGGCGGGGTATTGCAGAGTATGGCGGGGTATTGCAGAGTATGGCGGGGTATTGCAGAGTATGGCGGGGTATGGCGGAGTATGGCGGAGTATGGCGGGGTATGGCGGGGTATGGCGGGGTATGGCGGAGTATGGCGGGGTATGGCAGGGTATGGCGGGGTATGGCGGGGTATGGCGGGGTATGGCGGGGTATTGCAAGGTAATGTGGGGCTTTGCAGGGTAATGTGGGGCTTTGCAGAGTATTGCACAGCATTGCAGAGTAGTAGGGATGGCTGGATGTCTCTGTGCAGCGCTGTGGGCACTACACATCCAGCCCACAGCGCTGCAGCCATCCATCCATCCCCCTCTCCGCTCACAGTGTACCGATCGGTACACAGGAGGGGAGGAGAGGAACCGGTCTGTTTACATGTGATCGCGCCGTGATTTGACGGCGCGATCACATGGTAAACGGCCGCGATCAGCGGCCATTTACCGGGATCCATGATGCGCCGGGTCCGGTCACGGATGTGTTCGGGTGTGCGCCCCAGGGGGCGCGCGAGGGGGAATTCTGGGAGGACGTCATAGTACGCCCTCCCAGAGTTAAGCAACCGCCCTGCAGCCGTCATTCGGCTATGGGCCGGTTGTTAAGTGGTTAAAATTAAAATTTTCAAAACAACAGTCTATTAGTGTATGGCCAGCTTTTAACGTACAGTACAGGACACAGGTTGGATATTCATAGACCGTGGGTTACAGGCTTCTACCTTCAGGTCACTGTGCTGGAAAGCAAAACAGAAGCAAAGCTTTTGGACATTAGCAAAGCTTTTGTACATGAGCACATTGGGCATATCCCTAACACCCTACCCCACTCCATGAGACCTGTGTCCTGAACTGGACTCCAAAATACAGAATTTACAGGTAGGTAAAAAGTAATTTACTTTAAATTGTACAGTACAGGACACAGGCTGGATATTTATACACTAAAGAAAGAACTGTGGAAAAAGGACACCAACTTGGTGCTACAAAATCATTTATTTGCAAATTTATAAAAATATATTATTTTTTATTATACCCAGACTGTATTAGAGATTAAAAAAAACAAGCACCAATACCCAATCAACCTCCCATCCCACTCTCTCCTAACTATCCCCACAAAACCCCACCAACCACCCTGAACAGAAGAAAAAAAAAACTGCATGTGATCCGCCACCAGGAAATTTTTTGCTTTCTATTTATGAGGCAGCACTTGGTTCCATGTAATATGCTTTTTGTTCGGAGTGGTTGGTGGGAATAGTTAGGATAGGTTGTGTATGTGTTGCATTAAAGTTCTGTTAGGCGAACATTATGTTCAATTAGTTCATTATGTGCAATTAGTTTCGTTAACACAAATTTGTTAATTCGAAAATATTCTAAATTAATGAAAACCCGTTTAACAATTTTTCCAAAACTTCGTAAATTCAAACATTCGTAAATCCAAAAATAAGAATGAAAACCTGAAAATTCAAGAGAACGAAAATCCGAAATAACTAATATTAACTATTAAATTATAGGTATTGGAATTTCCTTTCAAATTTGGCTGTTAGTGAATGTAACAAATACAAATTTATCCGAAGTTACGAATTATCCGACATAACGAATGGCGCAGCTAAACGGATGGAACGTAATGAATTAATAATAAAAACTTTTTATTGTTATTAATTCATTACATTCCATTCATTTAGATGCGGCTTTTGTTATTTCAGATAATTTCGTATTCATTTCATTCATAAGCAGCCAAATTTTAAAGGAAATTCCAATACCTATAATTTAATAGTTAGTTATTATTTTGGATTTTCGAATTTTCGAATACTACATCTAAAACTAATGGAACATAACCAATTCCAATTTTTCCGAAGTTATGAATTTATTCGAAAAAACGAATTAAAAAAAAAAAAATGAATGAATCGAAAGCAAACAAATTTTTTGGCAGTGCACATGTCTAGCGAACATACCTTTTGATGTTCATATCTGCTTATTTAAACAGATTAGTACTTTACTTACAAGTATTTTAACCACTTGCCATCGGCAGGCTGTCATAGGACGTCCTCAGCTTTGTGGTTGTAGATCTGAATGATGCCTGTAGCTACAGGCATCATTCAGATATCAGCATTTTCAGCCGGCGATTCCCTACACCATAAGAAAGGTCATATCGGCTGTTCTGCCGCTTGATCGTTCTTACGGGCGGTGGAAGGGGACGCCCCCCCCCCCCTCCCGCCGCCCTCTGGTGCTTCTACCGACTCACCACTGCGATCGGCGAGTCAGGGAACGGATCCGCCAGCCCCGGATGTTGAGCATTGAGATTTCCAGTGGACCAGATGGTCGCCGGAGTCTCTATGATCGGAGGCCGGGCGCAATGTTATGACATCACGCCCGGCCTCTGCATTAAAAAAAAACGGCGCTGCCTCGGCTGGGAAGCCGTGATCGTTTTTTTTTGTTATTATTATTATCATTTTAGGCTTCCCTAGTGATCTATATATATATATATATATATTTTTTTTTTTTTTTAAAGTGTCAAAATAAAAATTAAGTAAAATTAACAATAAAAAAAAATAATGTAAAGTGCCCCTGTCCCCGTGTGCTCGCACGCAGAAGTGAATGCATACATAAGTCCCGCCCACATATGAAAACGGTGTTCAAACCACATATGTGAGGTGTCACCGCGAACGTTAGAGCGAGAGCAATAATTCTAGCCCTAGACCTCCTCTGTAACTCAAAACATGTAACCAGTAAAAAAAATTTAAAGCGTCGCCTATGGGGATTTTTAAGTACTGAAGTTTGGCACCATGTGTGCAATTTTGAAGCGTAAATTTGGTAACCCCAGATAGTTTTTCCACAGTTCTTTCTTTATATAGCATGGTAATTTTTGTTGTGACACCCTCCAAGCTATAGTGGTTTGGGCACTAATAGCCCTAATATATACTAATCAGTATATGTGCACTCCCCAAACCAAAATACTTTCTTTTGATTATTGGATATTTATAGACCGTGGGACATTCCCAAGCAGTGATTCAGAAGGGTGAGCAACAATAAGGCAAACAGAACCATGCCAATGGGCCCAACTCATTATATATAGTGGAATTATTGATTTCAAATCAGTTGGAGCTGTTTCCATCCCTTGCCAGATTAATAGGCATCCAGAACTCTCTTTCTAAGGGCCTTAGGGCTCGTTTAGAGAATTGAGAGGGGGGGGGGCATTAAACACACACAGTACCACAACATATCGCCTCCTTAACACCTGTCAAGACACCTCTAAAAAAGTGACCAGACAGAGGATCAGTTTTCAGAGACATGGCAGTGACAGACCCTACATATCCAAGGTTAGATAAGACAGGACCCACCTATATACTCCTTAAGGGAGGTTCTAACCATTGGCACCCAATCTGGGACACCCAATTCTAATTTCATGGATTTGAAATGGGGTTAAATGTAGGGGTGACAAATTTGCATTTTCATTTGCATAAATTATGAGAATGAAGCGTCTTTATATAAAGGAACAGCTTAATGAAGATCTGTTGCCTGTTTAGGTATTTTGACAACAATTTCCACGGGGTTTAAATACTTTGTCATGTCTGTATACAGTGGGGCAAAAAAGTATTTAGTCAGCCACCAATTGTGCAAGTTCTCCCACTTAAAAAGATGAGAGAGGCCTATAATTGTCATCATAGGTATACCTCAACTATGAGAGACAAAATGTGGAAACAAATCCAGACAATCACATTGTCTGATTTTTGAAAGAATTTTTTTGCAAATTATGGTGGAAAATAAGTATTTGATCAGTATTAAAAGTTCATCTCAATACTTTGTTATATATCCTTTGTTGGCAATGACAGAGGTCAAATGTTTTCTGTAAGTCTTCACAAGGTTGTCACACACTGTTGCTGGTATGTTGCCCATTCCTCCATGCAGATCTCCTCTAGAGCAGTGATGTTTTGGGGCTGTCGCTGGGCAACACGGACTTTCAACTCCCTCTATGGGGTTGAGATCTGGAGACTGGCTAGGCCACTCCAGGACCTTGAAATGCTTCTTACGAAGCCACTCCTTCGTTGCCCAGGCGGAGTGTTTTGGGTTCATTGTCATGCTGAAAGACCCAGCCATGTTTCATCTTCAATGCCCTTGCTGATGGGAGGAGGTTTGCACTCAAAATCTCACGATACATGGCCCCATTCATTCTTTCATGTACACGGATCAGTCGTCCTGTTCCTTTTGCAGAGAAACAGCCCCAAAGCATGATGTTGCCACCCCCATGCTTCACAGTAGGTATGGTGTTCTTTGGTTGCAACTCAGCCTTCTCTCTCCTCCAAACACGACGAGTTGTGTTTCTACCAAACAGTTCTACTTTGGTTTCATCTGACCATATGACATTGTCCCTAACCTCTTCTGGATCATCCAAATGATCTCTAGCAAACCTCAGATGGGCCCGGACATGTACTGGGTTAAGCAGGGGGACACATCTGGCACTGCAGGATCTGAGTCCCTGGCGGCGTAGTGTGTTACTGATGGTAGCCTTTGTTACGTTAGTCCCAGCTCTCTGCAGGTCATTCACTAGGTCCTCCCGTGTGGCTCTGGGATTTTTGTTCACCATTCTTGTGGTCATTTTGACTCCACAGGGTGAGATCTTGCGTGGAGCCCCAGATCGAGGGAGATTGTCAGTGGTTTTGTATGTCTTCCATTTTCTAATTATTGCTCCCACAGTTGATTTCTTCACACCAAGCTGCTTGCCTATTGCAGATTCAGTCTTCCCAGCCTGGTGCAGGTCTACAATTTTGTTTCTGGTGTCCTTCAACAGCTCTTTGGTCTTCACCATAGTGGAGTTTGGAGTGTGACTGTTTGAGGTTGTGGACAGGTGTCTTTTATACTGATAACAAGTTCAAACAGGTGCCATTAATACAGATAATGAGTGGAGGACAGAAGAGCCTCTTAAAGAAGAATATACAGGTCTGTGAGAGCCAGAAATCTTGCTTGTTTGTAGGTGACCAAATACTTATTTTCCACCATAATTTGCAAATAATTTCTTTTAAAAAATCAGACAATGTGATTGTCTGGATTTGTTTCCACATTTTGTCTCTCATAGTTGAGGTATACCTATGACGACAATTACAGGCCTCCCTCATCTTTTTAAGTGGGAGAACTTGCACAATTGGTGGCTGACTAAATACTTTTTTGCCCCACTGTATGCACTATTCACCTACTGAAGACAGCATGCTGAAGACTGATTGGGAAAGGATATGTGAAAAAGCAATAGACTGCAAACAGTTGTTAATGTGGCTTTTTTACTTTTTTTTGAATACAGGGATACAGGAAGTTTATTTTTGGCTTGAGGTATCTTGAGAAACAATACAAAATAATGCATCTAGAGATGCATTAATTCCCGTATGATAATAGCACAGACAATACAGTAGGTGCATTTTTAAGATAACAGAAATGAATGATACATTCATGGTAAACTGTGCATGAGAAATACTAGATGCTCTGTAAAGTTTGGTATAGAATTAAAACCAACATACTAATTATTCCATGATAGAATTACACAGGAAAAATATACATTGCTGCAAGCAAAATGTAACCTTTACTTTCAGAGGCATACTAAGCCGTAACACCATGGACTACAGCTAAAATTAAAACTCACAGTGTATGAAACAAAAAGCAAAGTGTAAATGTCATGATTATCTTAAGTCTTGTGTTTCCTTTAAGAAAAGGGTAATTTGCAAAAAGAACAGAGCAAAGATAGTCTGAGCACAATTGCAGATATGACCCATAACCTCCTTTCTTTGCTTCACAGCAGAGATGAAACCTTATTGGGTTGCAACTTCTCTATGTATGGTCTAGTTTTCTTTTCTGAAGATTAAAATCGCCCCTACATAATCTGCGCTGTCAAGCAAAATTAAAGCGGAATAAGCCCCCGTTCACACAGAATCCGACTTCGAAATTGTGCAACTTCACTTGAAATTGCACGATTTCAAAACCGCAGGTCAGTGCGACTTCAGGAGCGACTTGGCTGACATATGTGCGACTTTATGCACAGATGTTTATGCAAGTCGCACCTGAATTTGTAAAAAATAGTGCACAAACCTTTTTTCAGCATCACACTGATTTGAACAGTTCCATTGCCGACAATAGGGTGCAACTTGTCATGCGATTTGGACCTGTCAAATCGCATGACAAGTCGCACTGTGAACGAGGGCTAATGAGGAACTAGTCTCTCAGTTACCCATCAGGCTCCAACCACTCATTGATGAGTAATTTCTCAAATATGAGCATAACCAGTATCCCCAGCCCCTTTGTCTTCATTGAGCTTTCAGCCAGGGAATATCCCTGCTGATAGCAGAATAGGGCTGTAGATGCTGAATTTTACAGGAGGCAGTCACATACATGACAGCTTCATGGCACAGCCATGCCCCATTTTGTGTACTGGCGTACTTCCAGAGCTGCTCTCTAATTACAACTAATTTCCTAACCTGCAAAGTGTCTGTAATTCTTTAACCGGTTCCCGACTGGCTCACGTAATTATACTGTGGCACAATGGCACCGCTGCACGAAACCACTGCACAGCGTGGGACCCGATGCGTGTGGCCGGCGGTCGCAATCGCGTGCACGCGAGCCAGCACGGGGATTTGTGTGTGTAAACAGGAGGGAGACATGTTGTTTGTTCCTAGTAAGTAGTTACAGCAAAATGTCTCCTCTCCTAGTCAGTCCTATCCCCATACAGTTAGAACACACCTTTTAACCCCTTGATCACCCCTTGTGTTAACCCCTTCCCTACCAGTGTAATTTACACAGTAATTAGTGCATTTTTATAGCACTGATCGCTGTATAAATGTCAATGGTCCCAAAAATGTGTCAAAAGTGTCCGATCTGTCCACCGCAATACCGCTAAAAATCGCAGATCACCATTACTAGTTAAAAAAAAAAAAAGAACCAGTTACACTTACCGGTAACGGTGTTTCTGGGAAGTCTTCCAGGACGGCACCCTGAGAGATGACTGGTCCACCTGACAGGAAACACAATCAATCAAGAGGTTAAAGGCCCCCCGCCCCTCCCGATGCTCCTCAGTTGTGACAAAGTATTGACCCACACCAGTGCACGAGAGTGAAAAACAACCACCACCACACTCTAAACATTACATGTTTCCTAGATAGAACGGGTGGGAAGTAGGCCTGCCGTCCTGGAAGACTTCCCAGAAACACCGTTACCGGTAAGTGTAACTGGTTCTTTTCTCAAGTCGTCTTCCAGGACGGCACCCTGAGAGAAGAGCAAGTAGCTCAGGCCTACCTTTAGGGCGGGACCACCGCTTGCAGGACTTTCCTGCCAAATGCCAGGTCCTGAGGAGATCGTAACTCCACTCTATAATGCCTCAGGAACGTGTTCTGGCTTGACCATGTAGCGGCTCTACATACCTGCTCCACCGAAGCTCCGGCCCTTTTCGCCCAGGAGGTTGCCAGAGATCGCGTGGAATGCGCTCTAAGATTTCTAGGAGCTGCTTTACCTGACTGCTCATAGGCTAACGAAATGGTATGCTTAATCCATCTGGCTATAGAAGCCTTGGATGCCTGTTGGCCCTTCTTTTGCCCAGCGAAATTAACTAGAAGAGGGCTGGACCTTCTGAATTCCTTAACCCTTTCTAGGTAGGATAGTAAACAGCGTCTGACGTCCAGACAATGAAAAGAAACTTCCCCTTCACTTTTAGGGTTACTACAAAAGGAAGGTAGCACCACTTCTTGAGTCCTATGGAACTTTGATGCTACCTTAGGGAGGTACAGGGAGTCCTGCCTAAGTATAACCCTGTCCTCGAATAAAGAAAAAAACGGTTCTTTAATAGAAAAAGCCTGAATGTCACCTACTCTCCTAGCTGAGGTGATTGCAAGTAAAAAGGCCAACTTAAAGGTCAGGATCCTAAGGGGGATCTGATCTATTGGTTCAAATGGGGCCTTTGTTAACCCCTCCAGTACTAGTGTAAGGTCCCAAGGAGGGCACCTGGACATTTGAACAGGGGACAACCTCTCCCTGACCAAGAGAAATCTCTTGATCAAGGGGTGTAATGCCAAACGTTTCTCAAGGAAACAGGACAGGGCTGAAACCTGCGCCCTAAGAGTCTTGGTTGCCAAACCTAGGTCTGCTCCATCCTGGAGAAATTCTAAGATGGCAGGGATGTCTCTTTGAGAAGTCCCTCTCTCCTGACACCAGCGAGAGAAAATCGCCCAGGTCTTGGTGTAAATACGCCTTGTGACTGGCTTTCTACTAAGGAGCAGTGTATCCACTACTCTGTCCGACAGTCCCTTCTCCCGCAGGTTCTGCCTTTCAAGAGCCAGGCCGTCAGCTTGAAGAAGCTGGGGTCTGGGTGGCAGACTGGACCCTGAAGGAAAAGGTCGTTCCGGGACCGGGAGGTGAAGCGGTGGGGGCTATGGACCAACCCTGCAGGGTTGGAAACCAGGCTCTCTTGGGCCACCAAGGGGGCTATTAGAATCAACTTGCTTTCCGAGAGGAACAGTTTTTGAAAGGACCCTCGGATATTAGTCCCAGAGGGGGAAAGGCATAGGCCAGTCGGAAGTCCCAGACCTGTGCCAACGCGTCTATCCCCTCTGAGCCTCTCTCTTGAGCAAGGGAAAAGAATTCTTTACCCTTCTGCTCTTCCTGCGGGCAAAGAGATCTATCTCTGGAACGCCGAATTACCAGGGAAAAGACCTCTGGGTTCAGTTCCCATTCCCCTGCAGAATCGGCTGCCGACTGAGGTAGTCTGCCTCTACATTTAATGTCCCCTTTATGTGACTGCGGAGATGGAAGGAACCCGACTCTCCGCCCAGGACAGAATCTCTGCAGATAGGGATAGGAGTGCTGTAGATCTGCTACCCCCCTGATGATTCAGGAACGCCACTGCCGTGGCATTGTCTGACAAGACCTGCAGCTCCTGGCCCCTGATCCTTCCCTCGAAAGCTTTTTAGTGCTTCTCCTATGGCCAACAGCTCTCGAAAGTTGGAGGAGGCCCTTCTCGGTTCTGAATTCCAGGACCCCTGAGCTATTAGTTCCTCTAGGTGAGCTCCCCACACCCAGGAACTTGCGTCTGTAGTTAACCTGAGAGGCTGAAGTTTGGCTCCAAAGGAGGCCTCCTTGAAGCCTCTGAGGAAGGAGCCACCAGTGAAGGGAGTTCTTTACTTCAACCGGAATGGCTATCTCTATGTCCAGAGAGTCTCTTCTTCTGTCCCAAGAGGATAGAAGGAAGTGCTGGAGGGGCCTGGAGTGTAGCTGTGCCCAAGGAACTGCTGGGATAGCTGACGTCATTAGACCCAGAACTCTCACGATACCTCTGTAGGAGATGGTGCTTGCCTTCAACAGCGACCTGACCGCTGATATGAGCCCTCTACCTTGCCCTGAGGTAGAATTAACTTTTGTTCTGAGAAGTTCCACCAGGAACCCTAGATACAACTTTTGTCTGAGCAGGAGTCAGTGAGGACTTTTCCCTGCTGACAATCCATCCCAGGTCTTCTAAGGTCTGCATTACTCTGGATAGATCCAGAAGTAGTTGATCCCAACTTAGACTGTAAATCAAAATGTCGTACAGGTAGGGAATCAATGCCACTCCCTGGAGGTGCAAAAAAGCCACCACCTCGGCCATGACCTTTGTGAAGACTCTCAGACTGGATGCCAGTCCAAAGGGGAGAGCTGTGAACTGCCAGTGTTGCACTCCCTCTGGAGAAGCGATCGCGAATCTCAGGAAGCTTTGATGACGCTGAAAAATGGGGACATGAAGGTAGGCGTCTTTTAAATCTAAGGTCACCATAAACACATCTTTGAGGAGATGTCTCCTGAGAGAATAGACACTCTCCATGCGGAACTTCTCGTAATGAAGAAAAACATTGAGGTTCGTTCCTTAGATTTATAATAAGACGATACCTTCCTGAGGGTTTTGGTACCACAAACACGTGGGAATAAAACCCCTGACCCTGCTGGTCCAGTGGAACAGGTATTATAACCTCCTGACTGGCCAGTTCTCTTATATTCTGAAGGATTCATATCACCTTGCAGGGATCCCTGGGAAGGTAGGTCAAGAGAAACTTGGGGGGTGGAGGGGAGAGAAACTCCAATCTGTAACCCTCTCTTATGATCCGAAGAACATAGGGACTTTGGGTGATCCTTCCCCACTGAGAGGCAAAGTAGGAAAGTCTGCCCCTACCTGAAAGTCATTTGGGGGTCTTCTCAACTGACTTCTGGCTGGAAAAGAGAACACCAGTCTTTTGTTTTTTTCCTGCTCCCCAACGTCTATTAGGGGAGACCTTTTTCTCAGAGAAGCGATTCTTTGCCTGGGGGCCACGAAAAAACGCTTCCTCTCTCTCCTAGGTTTGGTAGGAAACTTCTTCCCCTTCTTCTCGGTAGATCTGGCTAAAGCCTGATCTAGGCCAGCACCAAAAAGGAGCGTCCCCTCAAAAGGGAGACCACAAAGATGGGTCTTGGATGAGCTATCCCCATCCCAGGTCTTAACCCAGAGGGCTCGCCTTGCTGAATTTAGCAAGGCACCTGTTTTAGCGGTTGTACGCACTGTCTCCACCGCAGCATCTGCTAAATATGCGACAGCATTCCCTATGACCTCCAGAGAATCCAGGACCTCCTTGGATTTTGAGGTTCGGGATACGTGGTCCATTAATTTACAGACCCACGTGTTGGCATTCCTTGCGATGCAGGCCGAGGCCAATGCAGGGCTCATAGCCGCAGCGTTAGCTTCCCAGGCTCTGCGCAGAATGGTTTCAGCCCTGCGATCCATTTGATCTTTTAAGTTACCGGTATCTTCGAAAGAAAGATCCGACTGCTTAGAGACCTGTGCTAAGGAGGCGTCTAGTCTAGGAGTTTTGAAAAATCTTTCCTCATTCTCCTCAGAGAAGGGGCATCTACGCTTCCAGGTTTTATATTTTAGAAGCCTTCTTTCTGGTTCTTTCCATTCCCTTAAGATAACTTCCTAGGGCGGAATGTACCGGAAGGACCCTGGCCTGAGGTTTAATCAAGCCTCTATACATCCTATCCTGAGCGGACACCTGTGCAGCAGGCTCCTAAATCTTTTCTGAGGCATAAATAGCTTTCAGAAGATCTTCCATGTCGTCAGCAGAAAATATATGTCTGCTAGACCTGGATTCCTCCCTCCCCATGCTCCTCTTGGCTGTCCACCACCCCCTTTATCAGAAGCCTCCTGATTAGGAACTTCTGAATCACACTCTTCCTCGGAATCGTGGGGGAGTGGGTACTTCAGTACATCCGCCCGATATCTCCTAGAGGAGGCAAAGCTCTCCTGGGAAGAGGCATCCTTACTGGAGTGAGCCTCTGAATCCATAGGCTTAAGAGTGGCCTGAAAAGATTTAAGGTGGACACATCTCAGTTTGCATGGTAAGGAATTCCTTCATCATCTGGGATGTCTCCTTCCCTGTCAACTTCTGTATACATTTAAAACAGAAGGGTTTTGGATGATCTGGGGGTAGCCTGTCATTACAGTTCCCACATCTTTTAGAACGGGTGGAGGATTTCACAGGACGGCTGGCAACCTCACGGGCAATAGCATCGTCCCCTGAAAAACACACCAGCATACACTGTGAGAATCGGAGGAGAAGAGTTGGGGTACCCTCCCCCTCTAAACCTCCGAAGGCCGGTCAGACTCACCCCCTGTGGTCTCTTCCATGGCCGCAGACCCTGCAGGTCTCTCCTTTTCATGTTCCATGCTACTTCCGATCCTGGTGCTGCATACAGGAACGCAGAGGAGACATGGGCGCCTGTTCCCTGTGGCTCTTTATATCCTCTGTATGGCTGGCTGTATCGCGCCGCCGCCATCTTGCCAAAGACCGGAAGTGATACTGGACAAAGGTCACTTCCTGCTGCAGCCTCCCACTCCCTCCTCTTGGAGGAGGAAGTGAAGTCAAGATCTCCAGAAAAATGGCGCCGAGCGCCGGGACGCTGAGCTCCACTCAGCAGAGGAGAAAAAGGGCTCTCCATGCAGGGATCTTACCGCGCGACCCCCGAACGGACGTTCCGGTCGGCGGGTGGACAGGCGGCCGGACAGGCGGACGGACAGGCGGACGAACAGCAGCCCTGGCCCGACCCCAGAACGGGTCCCAGGGTCTTGTAGCCATTAGAGGGAAAGCCACCAACTCCTGTCCTTCGCGGCCACCGCACAGGTAAAGAAGGGGAACAGGAAATTTGGCCCCTGAAGTTCTGGGTACGCCACCGCACCCAGGGTTCTTCAGCACTCGGGGGGGGGGGGGGGCTCTTCCATGGGAGAAGCATAGTCACCATTTCAGGTCCTGCTCTGCTGCTTCCCCCCCCCCCCCCCCCCCCCGAGAAATGGATTTGGGAAAACCCCCCAGGAAGGATGATGAACATCCGGCCGGACCCAGCGGCTCCCCAGGCATTTGGTCCGGCTCCCAGGGGGAGACCATCAGACCCAGGCCTTTAGGTTAACAGAAAAATAACAAACGGGTTTTGCTGTGGGGAAACACAATCAAAAACTGAGGAGCATCGGGAGGGGCGGGGGCCTTTAACCTCTTGATTGATTGTGTTTCCTGTCAGGTGGACCAGTCATCTCTCAGGGTGCCGTCCTGGAAGACGACTTGAGAAAAAATGGCATAAATCTTTCCCATAGTTTGTAGACACTATAACTTTTGCGCAAACCAATCAAAATACGCTTATTGTGATTTTTTTACCAAAAATATGTAGAATATATATGGACCTAAACTGATGAAGAAATGTGTTTTTTTTTTTAAATATTTTTGGGGATATTTATCATAGCAAAAAGTAAATATTGTTTTTTTTTTTTCAAAATTGTAGCTGTTTTTTTGTGTATAACGCAAAAAATAAAAACCGCAGAGGTGATCAAATAGCACCAAAAGAAAGCTCTATTTGTGGGAAAACAAGGACGCAAATTTCGTTTGGGTACAGCACTGCATGGCTGCGCAATTAAAGCGACGCAGTGCCAAATTGTAAAAAGTGCTCTGGTCAGGAGGGGGGTAAAACTTTCCGGGGCTGAAGTGATTGTAAAGCTTAATTTTTTGTCTAAATAACAAACATGTCATACCTACCTGCTCTCTGCAGTGGTTTTGGATATGCAAGGCTGAAAACATCAGATGTATGGAAGACCTGATTCTATCAGCGCAAACCACGCATACAGATTACACAGTGACTTGGTTTTATTGGATTGATTTAACAGTTTCTACAGGTGGGAAATTCCCGCTATAAGGGAACCCTGCATAACTGTTGCTCGTCCTACTCCCCCTGATGTCCCACCTGTGTGGGTCTTAACTCCCCCCCCCCCCCCCCCCCCCCCCTTTTTTTTTTTAATTCTCCCCTTCTGGCCAATTCTCACACCTAAACCATAGCGCACATTGTCTTTCCACACTGATCCATATTACCCTTGGCTTTAAATAAACGTGGGGTTCAAAGGTTTGTTTTCAATCAAACTATTACCACAGTGACTTTTTTCTCTTTTAGTACCACAATGTTTCAATCTGCTATTATGGAGTTGCTTGTTACCCCTTATGTTGAAAATCAATAAACAAAAAATTCAGTGCTAGTTTAGGCTGGATTCACACCTATGCATTTTTAGTGTTTTTTTGCATTTTGCAGACTTGCACCTACAGAACGTGTTTCATAGGAAACCATGTTAAATGGACTGTAGTGCAAATCTGCAAAATGCAAAAAGCACTAAAACTGCAAAAGGTGTGAATCCAGCCTTACACCAGATGCAATTCCGTGCGCTTTTTTTCTGCACTAAAACTGCATGCACAGTGTTTTCCATGTATTCCAATGGATCTAGTTCACACCAGTGCAGTCAGTTCCCAGTCAGTTTCCGGTGCAGAAAAAAAAAAGTAGAGCGTGTTGCATTTTTTCTGCACAGAACCTGTTCTGTACTGGAACCTAGCAAACTGTATCAAAACACACAGGAACTGCAAGTGGTATGAACTGTAAGCAAAACGAATCCAGAGTGCATTTTTGTGGTGTGAACTGGCCCTAAAAATGCATGCACAATGTTTTCCATGTATTCCACTGTCTCTAGTTCACACCAGTGCAGTCAGTTCAGTCAGTTTCTGCACCAGAAACTGACTGGAACTGACTACATTGGTGTGAACTAGAGTCATTGGAATACATGGAAAACACTGTGCATGCATTTAGTGCAGAAAAAAGCGCACAGAACTGCATCTGGTGTGAACTGGGCCTCACAAAAAAAGTAACACTTCATCTACTAATTTTGCAAAAATGGTTTACAGTTGCTTATTATAATGCTTTTCACATCATGCCATGATGAGTTTTTCATTCCCCAATAAACAGAATAACACTTTAGTACCTTTGTTTGGGTTGCAGTCCCAGGCATTCCTAGTCTTTCATATCTCTTTAATTCCCACTCCAATCCTTGCCCGACACTTTGGCTTACTGCCATGTCAGCCCCAGGTTGAAAAGATCCACTTATTGCTTCAGCCATGACTCCTTAAAAAGCTGGGAACAGTCCAGGGTGCAGGTAGAATACTGTGAATTAAAAGTGGAAACCCAGTTAAGTTTATGCTAGAAGAAACTACGTTTTTGTGACGGTATACATAAAGTTCTGTCCTTAAAGTGATTGTAAAGGCCTTATTTTATTTCTATGTAAAGGAGGGGGGTGAACTAATGCTCAAACCAAAATACACTACAAATAATGAATATAAAGGATGTGAGAAGCCGCCAACATATGTAAGTGTTCCCACACAGAAATAGGTAATGAAAATAAGAAGGTATGTGGCGCTAACTAAAATAACATAAGAGTGGATATATATATATATACAACACACAAACTGTCAGCAACTGACAGGAATGTGTTGCAACAGTGAAGATAAACTCGCTGTGTGTTGTAAATCCTCAATGAAGCATAAGTGCTAGTTAGATATAGTGCAAATGGATAACACAGATGTGATATCAAACTCTAATAATGTCCAAATAACTCATCGCCACAGCAATAGCAGTATTTTTGGAAGATGGCTTCAGACTCCAGGCTCATCAGACGCGGTGAGGGCATGCAATAAAGAGGGATGACTCAATCATGTAGTAATTTGTAAAACATTTATTCATAAACAAAATGTAGCAACTTACATTTAAAATCTCAGCAATCCGACTATACTCGGCCGTGACGACACCTGGCTCCTCTCTGACGCGTTGCGTCACTGCACACGTGACTTCATCAAAGGGTGATGGAGTCAGGTGTCATGATGCCAGTTTAAATAGTCTCTTCCGCTGTCATAACAACAATAATAATTAATAAAATAAAAATGTAAAAATAACTATTTTATTATTATTTTTATTTCTTTTTAAAGTCAATACCTGAATCTGCTGTCTATTTGAATGAAAGTAAGGATATGTCAATTACGCATAGCTGTTATGACAGCTGATGAAGTCACCTGTGCAGTGATGCAATGCGTCAGGGAGGAGCCAGGTATTGTCACTTCCGGTCGCAGCCGAGACCGGAAGTACTCTTATTATAGTCGGATTGCTGAGATCTTTTTTTTTTTTTAATTCTATATTTTATTTTTCCAAAAACAAGAATTACATTTTTATACATATCGACAAATAAACAAATAACATTATTGCTGTTTGCATATCACAGAGTATATTTTAACTTCTTAGAATTCAGTTTTCTTTACATATATATGACTTATCGTCAACCACAGCAGAACCAAAAGTAACACAGTGTATACAAAGAAAAAAAGAAAAAGAAAAAAAAAAAAAAAAAACACCCACAGATTCTTCCCCTATTTCTAGTATATCCATTCTATATACACACATATGCGCATTTGTCCGTATACGCACCTTATGCACGCACACACATACATGCATACATATATAGTTTCCCCATCCTCTTCCCCCCCAGCATTTCACAAATGCTATTTACCAGGGAGAGAAGAGAAGGGGGAGAAGAAAAAAAAAACCCTTCCCAAAATGCTCCCACTCTCTTTCCCTACCCCCTAGGCCTCCATCTGCTCTCCGATCGCGCATCCGTATTCCCTAGTGCAAACCAGAAGGAACCACGAGTTCCATTTTTTATTGAATTTCTCCACCTTACCCTGTATAATTGCAATTCATTTTTCCATAGCATATATCCCAGCTATTTTTTTAAACCATAGTGAAATCGGGGGGGGGGGGGGGGGGGGGTGATTCCTGCTTCCAAACGGCCGGGATACAAGCCTTTGCCGCATTCAGAAGGTGAACCACCAGGGAGTTCCGATATTTACGCTTAGGAAGATCCGACAGGTGGAGAAGATATCTTCCAGGATCGAGCCCCAATTCATACTCTGTTAATTGTCTTATGCCGCGTACACACGGTCGGACATTTCGTCTACAAAAGTCCAACGGACGCTGACGGACTAAAGCTGGCTGGAAATCCGATCGTGTGTGGGCTTCTCCGGACTTTCAACTGACTTTTTCAGCCTCAAATCCGACGGACTTTAGATTTGAAACATGCTTCAAATCTTTCCGTCAAACTCGAGTCCGGTCGAAAAATCCGCTCGTCTGTATGCTAGTCCGACCGACAAAAACCCACGCTAGGGCAGCTATTGGCTACTGGCTATGAACTTCCTTATTTTAGTCCGGTGTATGTCATCACGTAAGAATTCGACGGACTTTTGTGTGATCGTGTGTAGGCAAGTCTGTTCGTTAGAAAGTCCGCCGCAAGTCCGTCGAAAGTCCGCCAAAAGTCCGTCGAAAGTCTGTCGGACAGGCTGTCGGACTTTTCTAGCTGAAAAGTCCGACCGTGTGTACGCCCCATTACGGTGTCCCGCACTTTAGACCAGAAATCTACTATCTTCTTACATGACCAGAAGATATGGAGCATGTTACCCTCTGACTCTCCACACCGCCAGCATTTATTCGTCCTCTCTGGGTACATTTTTTGTAACAGTGATGGAACTTTGTACCACCTTGTAAGAATTTTGAAGCATAACTCTTGGTAATGGCTGGTTGTTGAGGAGTAATGGGCAAAATGTAAAATATAACTCCGTTGCTCCTTAGAATGTGTAATGTCTAGATCTCTTTCCCAAAGTCTTCCGGGGGATCTATTAGTATTTTATATATCTCCGATACCCCATAAGCAGAGGGCTCTTCTAGAAGACATAAATTTTCCAATGGTGTATTTGAACGATCTGATCTCTCCCCCCTATTAAGGGAAGTTAGGAAATGTGTAAGCTGCTGCATCCGCCATGGATCCAGTGGCGGACGGGACAACGACTGCATTTCCAGCCTGCTCTTCAGCCTAGATGCCTCAAGAAAATCCCCTAAGCGGAGTTTACTCTGGCGCATGATTCGCTTAAAACGGCAATCTGTATAACCAGGGGGGAATAATGGGTTTCCCAGAACCTGATGGAGCCGAGTGATTTCTCCATCAAATTTTGCGAAAAGGTGGCTCTGTTGGATAATTTTAAGGTTGCCCCTATCAGAGGGTGAGATCTTAAAGTTCCCAACGTTTTTGGCCACAGCCATGGCAAGCAACAGAGTGGGATGATTGTTCGATCGTTACCCAGATTTTGTGTCCCTCGTCTCTGCACCAGGTGAGTACCCTAGCAAGATGTGCTGCTTTATAGTATTTAATCGGATCTGGAAAGGCCATGCCCCCTCTGGCCTTTGGCATTGCCAAAAAGTTGAACGATAGACGAGGATGCTTTTTTGCCCAGATAAATTTAATAAAAGAGCATCGTAAAGACTTCAGAAAGGACTCTGGAATAGATATTGGCAAGGTCTGGAAGAGGTATAGTAATCTTGGTAGGATATTCATTTTGAGTATGGCGTTCCTACCCATCCATGTATAAGGACCTTTATTCCATCTTTCCAGGTCAGATGAAAATTCTCGTAATAATGGTGGGAAATTTGCTTGAAAAACGTTGTCTATTGAGGAGGTCAGTTCGACTCCTAGGTATGTCAAGAATGAAGCTACCCATGGAAAGGAGAATGACGATTAAAGAGTCTTTACTTTACTTTTGACAGCGTGATATTTAATATTTCCGATTTGAGTGTTAATTGTAAAGTTCGAAATTAAACTATAGCGGTCAAATTCATTTATAAGATTTGGTAGCGTAGTTTCCGGTGAGGAAATGAAACAGTATGTTGTCTGCATAGGCTGCAGTTTTATGCTCCATTTTATCGATCAAACAGCCTTGAATATCAGTATTTTGCCGAACATGGCGCAGAAAAGGTTAGAGAGTTAGTATAAAAATCATTGGGGACAGAGGGCATCCCTGCCTAGTTCCGTTACTCATGATAAAGTATGGGGAGGTCACCTTGTTAATTCTTACTGCTGCGGATGGAGCAGAATATATAGCCTCTATCCATTTGCCAAATGCTTTCCCGACTCCAATATGGGACAACGTCTCCTTCAGAAATATCCAATCACCCTGTCAAAAGCTTTTTCAGCATCAGAAGATAAGAGACATAACGGTATTTTACGAGATTGAGCCAGATGGATAATATCTAAGGCTCTAATAGTATTGTCTTTCGCTTCTTTGGTAGGCATGAAGCCTACCTGATCAGGGTGGATGACATTCTGAAGGAGAGGTTGTAACCTTGCAGGGAATGCTGAGATCTTAAATGTAATTTAACACGTTTGTTTATGAATACATTTTTTACAAATTACTACATGATGGAGCCATCCCTCTTTATTGCATGCCCTCACCGCGTCTGATGAGCCTGGAGTCTGAAGCCATGTTCCAAAAATACCGCTATTGCTGTGCCGATCGCTGGAGGTCGATTGATTGTGGGGATCCTGCTTCTACTTCATATTAAAGCTCGATTTGACCCTTAGGGGGTCTTTATTAGAGGCTGGGGTAAACGAGTGGCACACTTCGGATGGTGATAGCTATGAAGTGGACACCGATCGTTTTTTTTCTTTGCACATGCACTTTTAATACATATGAACTGCTATATGGAGATTTGTTTTTCTTCCCATTTGAGTTGGATTGCGCTTTTTGAACATTGCACTCTCTTGTTTTATGCACTTTATTGTTAAGCACCTTTTATTGTTAGCACTTATGCTTTGAGGATTTGCAACACACAGCGAGTTTATTGTCACTGTTGCAACACATTCCTCTCAGTTGTTGACAGTTTGTGTGTTGTATATATATTCAGTTTTATGTTATTTTAGTTAGGGACACATACCTTCTTATTTTATTTCTACAATGTTAAATATGTTATACTCCCCAATGATATTGCACAGAGCAGCCCTGGACCTTCTCTTCTGGGGTCCCCCTCCCGATGCTCTCAACTCCTCCTCTTGTGTGTGTGCTCCCATAGCAAGCCGCTTGCTCCCAAGCCTGGCTGTGTGCGTTCAAAGACATTGAGATTGTGTTTTTGCCACCCATCAACTGTCCCTCCTTCTTAAGCTTCAATAGGCAGAGGGCACAGATGAATATGTGCCATGTCCATGATGCTTTGCTTCGTGCCCACAGCAAAGTTGACCCAACATGTAGCGATTTTATATTGTATTTCAAGTTTTCCTAGCTTACTCCTTTTACTCTGAATGATTAAGAAGTTTGTAAACTTACTTTGTGAAGATCCCCACACACAGGGCCAGCCCTACCATGGGACCCGGTGGGACCATGGGTCCCGGGCGGCACATTCAGAGGGGCGGCAAACTCCCGCTCGCTCGCCAGCCAGCCCATTCCACCCGCTTTGCTGCTTATTTCACGGGGACCAATCAGGCTTGTGTACTCCCACTTCCTGGTGACTGTGGAATGCACGATAGGGTGAATGTGATGTCATCAGCCAGAAAAGATGGCCACATCGCCTCCCACATCTTGCATCATTTCCAGCTGATGAAATCACGTCCACCCTATCGTGCGTTCCATGGTACCAGGAAGTAGGAGTACACAAGCCGATCAGTCCTCTTGAAGTAAGCAGCGGAGCGGGTGCTCTGTATCTCTCTCTCCTCCCCTGTTCACAGAGTCCCTTCTTGCTCCGGACACGACAGCCACTAAAGTGGGCATCCGGGCCGCTGTTAGAAATCATGGCCTAACCGACGGGGCCCCCTTCGACCCGGTGGCAAGCGAGGTGGCACGTGACAAGCTGCATCCGCTGACAAGTGATGTGGCAAGTGACAAGTCACAGCTGCTGACAAGTGACGTGGCAAGTAAAACGCATCTGCTGACAAATGATGTGGCAAGTGAAGCGCATCTGCTGACAAGTGATGTGGCAGGTGACATGCATCTGCTGACAAGTAACATGGCAAGGGACACACTGCATCCGCTGACACGTGACGTGGCAAGTGACAAGTTGCATCTGGTGGCAGGAGACAGTGGCAAGTGACACGCCGCATCTGCTGGCAAGTGACACACAGCGTCTCCCTTCTGAACTACTGAGGTGCTGAGAGGAGGAGTTTCAGAAGGCAGGGTCAATAAAGGAATCACAGCTTGCAGGCAGCAAAGTACCATGTGTTATATAGTCCTTAGAAATTAAAAGTAAACAGCAGAGGATAAGCTGCAAAGAATTCTGGAAGAATCCAGGAAGTTGTAGAAAGAGACTGTCAGAAGACAGGCAGCACTCGCAACATGAAAGGAGATTTTTTTTTTTAAGTAGGGATTATATTGGATTGTCAAAAAACAAATGTTTGTACGATAAAAAAGAAAAAGCGGGACTTTGAATGAAGTGCGCAGTCGATAGTGAAGGGTCAAAAGAGGGATATAATTGTATAAAACACGATAAATATTCCATACAGATAGGTACATGGGTCACAAAAATTCATCATTTGTTACATATATATATATTATATCTGCATTACACATTGCATGTACATATATATAATAATATGTGTAATGCCGATATAATATATATATATATATATATATATATATATATATATATATATATATTTTGATCCTTCACTATCGACTGCGCGCTTCATTCAAAGTCCCGCTTTTTCTTTTTTATCGTATCGACAGGGATGGAGGCACGAGTCCCCGCCAAGTCTCTGCCTCATATAAAGTCCCAACTTCCCCCCATTCTTGCTAAAACAAATGTTTGTATTTTTTGTATTGTTTGCCATTACAATGCTGATGTTATACAATTGAAGTGTATGCTGTTATCATAGATCTCCTTTAATTTCAAGGGTTTTTAGGCTGACCAGGTTGCATCACAGGTCCTCCTCTTTCTAGTTTGGCAGGGGCTGTGGACGGTGTTGACTGTACAGAATAGGCGGCCGCCTAATTTGCCTAATTAGAGAGCCGCCTCTGTGTATTGATATATGATTTATATAATGTGCTGCAGTACGGTGGACCCAAGCCAGTATGAGGATGCACCCCAAGGGGTTTGTCCATGAAAGCCGAGAATCACAGGAAGTGAGGTTGAATAATGTTGGCATTCTAACCTGGAAAATGAACATCATCAAGAGAACTCTCTGCAGGGGACAGCACCAGATTTGAGTTGAATATTAAAGTGGAGGTCCGCCGAAAAAAAAAAAAAACATTAAAAGCCAGCAGCTACAAATACTGCAGCTGCTGACTTTTAATATATGGACAGTTACCTGTCCAGGGAGCCCGCGATGTCGGAAGCCAAAGCCGATCTGTCCGTCAGTTCTCGGCTGCTGCCACCGCCATCCTCGGTGAGGGAAACAGGAAGTGAAGCCGTGCGGCTTCACTTCCTGGTTCCCTACTGCGCATGCGCGAGTCACGCTGCGCGTCCTCACTGGTCCCTGCTGTCTTCTGGGACCTGTGTGTCTCCCAGAAGACAGCGGGGGAGGACAGAGTAGGCGCCGGAAGTGGCGTAGATCACCGCAGTGATCTATGCCAGGAAGTGGGAGCAAATACCTGTATTAGACAGGTATCTGCTCCCTCCTCCCCCCTGAAAGGTGGCAAATGTGACACCGGAGGGGGGGGGGGGAGGATTCCAAAAAGTGGAAGTTCCATTTTTGGGTGGAACTCCACTTTAACCTCTTGCTTACTGGGCACTTAAACCCCCCTCCTGCCCAGACCAATTTTCAGCTTTCATCGCTGTCACACTTTGAATGACAATTGCGCGGTCATGTACTCAAATAAAATTTTTATCATTTTTTTCACACAAACTGAGCTTTCTTTTGGTGGTATTTAATCACCACTGGGGTTTTTATTTTTTGCTAAACAAAAAAAGAAAAAAGAAATTTTTGAAAAAAAAAAAAAAAAAATAGAAGTTACGTACCGGTAACGTTCTTTTCAAGAGTCTTTCAGGACAGCACACTTGAGAGACTTCGGCTCCTCCCTTCTCAGGAAACACTGCCTCCACCAGAGTTTTAAGCCACACCATCCCTTCAGCCCGTCAGTTTTTCCAGGAGAACCTCCGGCCAGTCTAGGGAGACACAAGAACACATCATACCAACCTTCATATTCCTGATGCTCTCGCGTCCAGGTGGCAAAAAATTATTTGGGTGGGTACCGGTGCTGTCCTGAAAGACTCTTGGAAAGAACATTACCGGTACGTAACTTCTATTTTCCCTCTTTCGTCTTTCAGGACAGCACACTTGAGAGGATAAGCGAGCACTTACCCTAGGGTGGGACTACTGCTTGCAGGACTTTACGCCCAAAGGCCTGGTCCGACAAGTCCAGTCTGCAGTGCTTAACGAAAGTCTTAAAACTTGACCACGTTGCTGCTCTGCAGATCTGTTCGGGTGTAGCACCAGCCCACTCTGCTTGTGATGTGCTATGGCCCTAGTGGAATGAGCCCTAATACCTTCCGGGACCTCCACCTCTTTTGCTATATAGGCTTGACTGATAGCCAACCTCAACCACCTGGCTATAGTACGTGTGGAAGCTTTGGACCCCTTCTTAGCACCAGAAAAAGAAACAAAAAAAAGGAATCGGATCTCTTAAACTGATCCGTAACCTCCAAATATTTTAATACACATCTCCTGACATCTAACCTGTGGAAGATATGCTCCTGTTCCCTCACAGGATTTGAACAAAAAGTGGGCAGACAGATTTCCTGGCTCCTATGAAATTTTGAAGCCACCTTTGGCAAAAATGCCGGATCGGTTTTAAAAATAATCCGATCTGGAAAAACTTGAAGAAAAGGTGCCCTCCTTGAGAGGGCTTCTAGCTCAGTAACCCTCTTTGCGGTAGTGATTGCCACCAAAAAAAACAGTCTTGAGGGTTAAAAACTTTACCGTACAAGACTCAATAGGCTCAAAAGGATCCCCTGTAAGAGCCTGCAATACTAGAGAGAGATCCCATACCGGAAAAGGATGGGAGCTGACTGGTCTCTGCCTACATAAGGCTTTAAAGAACCTGGATATCCAAGGATTCACTGTGAGTTGTTGTTCAAGGAACACACTTAAAGAGGAAACTTGACCTTTAAGAGTACTAAGGGCCAGTCCCTTATCTGCCCCACTCTGTAGGAACTCCAGCACTGCTAATGTGCTGCGAACGCTAAAGGAGCTCTCCGCGCACCCAGAATTTAACTTCTTCCAGACTTTCAAATAGATTCTGCGTGTCTCTTCTTTTCTACAATTCAGAAGAGTCACTACCAGCCTTTCAGAGAATCCCTTACTTCACAGCATCTCCTCTTTAGTAGCCAGGCTGCAAGATTTCACCTCTCCATCTGGGGGCAGCAGATTGGGCCTTGATGGAGGAGGTCTTCCCTGACCGGCAATAAGCAAGGCAGTTCCACCGCCAGGTTCTTTAGGACAGAGAACCACGGCCTCCTGGGCCAGTGTGGGGCTATCAGGGTCGTATCCTCTGACTGGAATTTCCTCAAGACTGCGGGCAACAGTACAGGAGGGGGAAAGGCATAGCACTTGGAAAAATGCCAGCTCTGAGAAAGAGCGTCCACCATTATTGCCCCATCCCAGCGGTTCAGAGAGAAGAAGAGGGGAGTTTTTGCGTTCTCCCTTGAAGCGAAAAGGTCCACACATGGGACCCCCCACTTCTGGACAATCATCCTGTAAATGACTTGACTCAGCACCCAGTTGCTCTCTCTCAGCTTCCTTCTGCTGAGGAAGTCTGCCATCTGATTTAACTCCCCCTTCAGGTGTACTGCAGATAGTGAGAGCACCGTGACCTTGGCCCAGTTGAATATTGTTTCTGTCAGGGCCCAGAGGGAGCCGCTTCTGGTGCCCCCCTATTGGTTGATGTAAGCAACTGCTGAGGAATTGTCTGAGCGGACCTGAACATGATGTCCCTGAAGCTCCTGTTGGAAAGCTCTAAGAGCCAGAAAGATAGCATTCAGCTCTCTCCAGTTTGAGGACTTGTCCGCATCCTCGACTCTCCAGGATCCCTGCGCCAGACTCATCCCCAGGTGTGCTCCCCCACCCATGCCGTTTGCGTCTGTTGTGACTACCTTGGATATTGGCAGTACCCATTCCAGACCCTGTGATAGAGTTGCTGCCTTCCTCCACCACCACAGGGACCTCTTTACCCGTTTTGGAACGAGAACCGCTGAGTCCAAAGTCGTCTGAGTGTGGTCCCAAACCTCCAGAATGAACAACTGCAAAGGACGGAAGTGTAATCCTGCCCACCTTACAGCTGGGAGGGTAGACATCAGTAACCCCAAAGCTGAAATGGTTTTTCTTATGGAGATTTGTTGATTGCTTTGTAGACCTGCCAAGGCCTAGTCTGCTTTGCAAATTTTCTCTTCTGGAAGGAACACTCTGCTGGGTTGAGTGCAGAATGTAGCCTAGGAACGTAACCCTCTGGGATGGAAGCAGGTTGGATTTCTCCAAATTTAAGAGCCATCCTAGATACTCCAACAGCTTCTTCGTTACCTGCAAATCCTGGACCAGCTGCTCCGGCAAAGGAGCAAAGAGGAGCAGGTCGTCCAGGTATACGACCACTGCGATTCCCCAAAGTTGCAGAAAAGCCAGAGCCTCCACCATCACCTTGGTGAATATCCGGGGGGGGGGGGGGGAGGAGAGCCCAAAGGGGAGGGCTTGAAACTGAAGATGAACTATTTCCTCCCTGGACCTTACTGCCAGTCTGAGGAACCTTTGACTGTCTTCTGCGATTGGAATGTGCAGATAGGCATCCCTTAGATCTATGGATGCCATGTAACAATTCAGAGGAAGAAGTGTCTTTACGGAAAAGATGGAATCCATCTGGAATCTTTTGTAAGAGATTGATTGATTGAGAGGTTTCAGGTTCAGAATGAGCCTGAATTTTCCTGAGGGCTTCCGAACCACAAAGATGTGGGAATAGAATCTGTCACGGAACGTCCCACACTCCGCTTGAGTGCTTCCGTCATATACCACTTCCTCCCAGTCTGTATACAGATATCAGATATTCCAACCTCTCTGAGCACAAAACAAGGCGACACTTGCTTGTTGCTACCATGAACTCACTTTATTCAGAACCAGAATACAGTCTTATATACAGGAGAAAATATTACTCTAACAATACAAACGTAACCTAATTAACCTAATTAACATGAGCTAATTAACTAATCCTTTATACAGCCTAGGTGATTGAGACATGACCTTTTGCCCAGACTGAGTTAATTATCACAGGACACCTTCTCACAATAGCAGCAGCTCCAATAGGAGTCGTCCCGTCTCCTACATTGTATAGAGGACAATGAGATCAGCTCATTCAACTAACAAACACAGGTAGTTGGAGTTGATGACACCAGCATCTCCTCACAGGATGTGTCCCAACAGTATAATTCAGTCTTATCATTCTAATATGGCATATAAAGGGTTCCCAGAGTCTGTGTGTTTTGGGGGGACATGGAGCTGAATCCAAAGTAACACCAACCCCAGGGTCCCCAGGCATACAGCTCACAGAGAGCACCATTCCCCCAAATGCTAGGGCCCATAATCAAAAGGCAACAGGCTTGCATTCAGTCCTCTCCAACAGCCTCTGTCCCGGCTAGGTCTGTCACATTTCTCCCCTTTCGGCAGGAGACTAACACAGGAGGAGACCCCAGATGGGTTGACTCCGAAGTTAGTCAGTAGTTCCAGTCCTCTACTGCCTGTACCCACACAGTACCCCAAATAAATTATTCCAAACAGAGTATTACTCACCCAGCCAACCTCTGCCTCTCTTAGAGAATATATCTGCCGCTGGGGAGAGGCCTGGACTGGCCCTTCTCCCTGGAGTCCTTTCTGCCGCTGGAGAGAAGACAGGGGGACTGAGCTCACTCCATCCTGCTGTTGGGGATCTGGGCCGACTGCCCAGCATCCCTGGGGTATACAGGTGGGAACTGAAGCCCCATCCACCGACACCAGATCAAGCTGCAGTTGTGAGTTGATGACTGCATTCTCTCCTTGGATCCTGATCTGCAGATCGCGATAGACTGCCACCTCCTCAACTTGGGCCTCCACAATTGCTGCAGGTGTGGGGCAGAGGTCTTGGACCCCCTGTCCGGTTGCCAGCACTTCTGCTGGGGATTTGCTAGGTGGTTCCTCCTCTACAGAAACGTCTATCAAATCCTCAGTCTCTGGAATTGCTAAAAGTGTGGGACAAAAAGGTCTTGGACCCTCTGTTCAGTTACCAGATCTTCAGCTGGAGAAGTTTGTTGTAACTCCATAGATGCTGCTGGCAGAAAATCACATGTCCCGGTCAGCGTTGTGGGAGAAAGGCCGACTACCTCTTCTCTCAAGAAGGCCGAAGCCACTGTTGGTGCTGGGCAGAGCACAGTGAACTTTGGCCCTGATAGCAGCTCTTCTGCTGGAGGCTCATTAGGTTGTTCTTCCTCAGCAGAAAAGTCTATCAAATCCCATGTCTCTGCAACTGATGTCTGGGGATAGAGGTTCACCATCTCCTGTCCATGGAATCCAGAAGATGCTATCAGTGCTGGGCAGAGGTTAGCAGAGCTCTGCCCTGTTGTCAGCACTTCAGGTTTGGGGATGGCAATCTCCAGATTTTAGACTGCAGATTCTCTGGCATGCTGCTGGACAGGCACATTCCTCCATCCAAGATCATCCCATGCAGAAACAGGATCATCAAGGTCAGTCAGCACTTGCTGCATCCGCCATAAGACCTCCGCCTCCATAGCTGCGGGGGCAGGTTGGCAAAGCACACTATTGTTCTGCCACATTGCCGACTCTTCAGCCAGGATTTCAGGGTTGTCAGCTGGTATTTCCTGATAGTTCCATGCAAAGGGAGCCCAGCCCTGGCACTGAACAATGTCTAGCAGCCGTCTGTAGGCGATCTCTAGCTCCCATTCCTGAATGGCCAGAAACTCGAAATCTTCCTGTGCCCAGTGCACTTCCGAAATGTTCAGTAGCCCTTCTCTGAAATCCATGATTTCGTCCACTGGCCACTCCAAATCACTCCCAAAAGTTAGAGTCCCCTGTCAGCTTCACATACAACAGTCCCAAGCCGCCGTAGCTTAAGCCTTCCGTTGGGCTGTCATCCGCTATCAAGGGACATGCTTGGGATACATGCCACCGGAGGGCTCTGTAGCTCTCATCCAGCTTTATCTCTGCCCAGACCAGCCTGCTTAATTCAGCTGTCTGCTTCTTGTGTGGTATTTCTCCCAAAAACCACACCCGCATTCCGTACTGCGACCAGTACCTTTCCTCGATGGAGGGGAGAACTTTTCCCTGGTGTCGCTGCTCACGGGCTAGCGCTTCCTTCCAGAGTTTGCAGCGAATAGAATCACACCATCCCAGCAGGACCTGCTCTGATACTGGTCCTCTGTGCTGTATCTGCATCTCTCGCAACCTCCTTCTGAATTCCTCATCCATGGCGGCTGGTATCTGTACCTCTCCTCTCCTGCTATCTGGACCTTGGATCCAGATGGAAGTTTGGATGTCCCAGACTGCAGGAAGCTTTCCCGCTGCTTGCCACCAATGTCACGGAACGTCCCACACTCCACTTGAGTGCTTCCGTCATATACCACTTCCTCCCAGTCTGTATACAGATATCAGATATTCCAACCTCTCTGAGCACAAAACAAGGCGACACTTGCTTGTTGCTACCATGAACTCACTTTATTCAGAACCAGAATACAGTCTTATATACAGGAGAAAATATTACTCTAACAATACAAACGTAACCTAATTAACCTAATTAGCATGAGCTAATTAACTAATCCTTTATACAGCCTAGGTGATTGAGACATGACCTTTTGCCCAGATTATTAATTAATTATCACAGGACACCTTCTCACAATAGCAGCAGCTCCAATAGGAGTCGTCCGTCTCCTACATTGTATAGAGGACAATGTGATCAGCTCATTCAATTAACATAAACAAAGGTAGTTGGAGTTGATGACACCAGCATCTCCTCACAGGATGTGTCCCAACAGTATAATTCAGTCTTATCATTCTAATATGGCATATAAAGGGTTCCCAGAGTCTGTGTGTTTTGGGGGGACATGGAGCTGAATCCAAAGTAACACCAACCCCAGGGTCCCCAGGCATACAGCTCACAGAGAGCACCATTCCCCCAAATGCTAGGGCCCATAATCAAAAGGCAACAGGCTTGCATTCAGTTCTCTCCAACAGCCTCTGTCCCGGCTAGGTCTGTCACAGAATCCTTTGCCTATCTCCCCAGGAGGAACCCGTGATACGACATCCTGCTGTTCCAGTTCTTCCAATGAGGATAGCAATGCTGCTGCTTTTTCAGCACACTTTAGCATGTCTGTCACTAGCAGCCTGTGTGGGGGAGGGCTTGAGAATTCTAGTCTGTACCCCCTCCTTACAATCCCTAGTATGAAAGGATTGGAGGTAACTGACTCCCATTGTGGGAGGAAGGCCCCCAGTCTTCCTCCCACTGGGGTTAACTTGTCATTGGGACTTCCGGGGCTGGTCAGGAGGGCAAAAAATTGCTCCCCCTCGCCCTCTGCCCTTGTTGGACCAAACCATCTTCTGGGACTCTGCCCTAGGAAAATTAAACCTCTTTTGCGGGCAAGTCTTTTTTGACTGTTCCCCCAACTTTTTCTTTAAGGGGAAGGCCTTCTTTTTATCTGCTGTTCGATCTAGGACAGCTTCCAAGTCCAGACCGAACAGCAAGTCTCCAGTAAAAGGGACTCCACAAAGCTTTGTCTTTGAAGCATTGTCCCCTTGCCAGGTTTTTAGCCAGAGAGCTCTCCTGGCTGAATTGGCCAATGCAGAGGATCTAGCAGACATGCAGACTGATTCTCCTGAGGCATCCGCAATGTACGCGACCCCTTTTAAAAGCATTGGAAAAGAGGAGAATCGTCTCTTTTGTGGTTCCAGCCTCAATATGTGCTTTTATATGTGTTAGCCAGTGCTCCATGTTACGTGCCACCACTGTGACAGCCTTAAGATTCCCTAGGGTGGAGTCCCATGTCTTTTTCAGTAGAGAATCAATCCTCTTATCAATGGGGTCTGAAAGTACCCCCATATCTTCAAAAGCCAAATCTGTCTTTCTGGATACCTGAGAAAAGGCTGCATTCAGTCTAGGAGATTTGTTCCATACAGCCGCTTCATCCTCTGCAAAGGGGAATCTGCGTTTTAATGCTCTGGAAAAGAAAGGCTTCCTTTCTGGGTCTCGCCATTCCTTTTTGATAGCATCCACCAGAACTCATGGACCGGAAACACCTTCCTCTTCTGCTCTCCAAGACCCTCGTACATCTGGTCATGGAGAGACAGCGCTTTTTTCTCCTCCTGGATACCTAAGGTGGTGTGGATGGCTCCCAGGAGCTCTTCCACCTCTTCCTTGGAGAGTTTGTAACGGGAGGATCGAATGGATTCACTACCCACATTCTTCCCGTCTGACTCCCCTGAGGAGTCTGAGGCTGCGCTATCAGGCTCATCCTCCAAAGCCTGTCTGGTGCCCTCAGGTAACCCTTCACTGATAGAGGGACCTGCTGAAGGACCAGGTGTGGCATCTTGCTGTGCTGGCAAAGGATTGGCTGGGGATTGCGGGGGCTGAAAACTCGCAAATAGCGTTTTAAAAAGACAGGAAAGTGCCGGAAAGCTCCTTAACGGACGCTGCGAGGTCAGAACTCTGTTCAGCAGAATGTTCCCTGACCAACCCCTCAATACAGTCCCTGCACAAAACTTTGGTCCAGGATTCCCCCAAAGTACTGCTACACGATGGGCATAACCTCTTGGTATTGTGAGGGGGCCTAGATTTTTCAGTGGGCTTGCCCTTAAAAGACAAAACAAACCCCACAGCATAAAAAAAAAACTGGCAGCATTACAATCACCATACCGCACCTGACACCAGGAGTACACCTCCCCAGGATCGACCACCACCAGGGTCCCAGAAGCACACTACCTCCCTCTGACCACCTAGAGGGGGATTCACCCGTGGAGCTAACGTGAAGATGGTAAGGGAACACCACCGCAGGGTTCCACTTACCTTAGAGTGGCTGGCGATTACGTCACCCGGCACCGATGGTGAAGCGTCCGCTTCAGACATCCCTTTAGGCCAGAGTGTGGTCCGCTTTCGTTGCTCCTACTGCTGACACTACAGCAAAAACGGAGCCTCCACCAGCCGTCACGCAGCTCACTTTATGTCCCACGGCCAGAACCAGAAGCCGCAGGTCAAGCAGGAAGTGCTCGCCCCTGCCGGAACTGACGTCACCCCCCATGTCCAGCCCAGCCTCTAGCTCCATACTGGCCATCACAGGACGAGGGGAATGCAGCACAGACCGCCCCTACCTCTCCCCAAGGTACCACAAAACGAGCGCCCTGGCCTCAGACTTCCCCAAGGGAGGACAGGGTGCGTTTCTTGCACTAGGCAAAGGAAGGACTCCCCATCCCAGCTGCAGTGCATTGAGAAACCTCTGTCTCTCTCAGGAAATACCGGCCTCAGCCTCCCCAGCTGAAAACATGGCCCTGGTTCCTAGCAGTGTCTCCCCTCCGAAGGAAACACCGAAACTGACGGGCTGAAGGGATGGTGTGGCTTAAAACTCTGGTGGAGGCGGTGTTTTCTGAGAAGGGAGGAGCCAAGGTCTCTCAAGTGTGCTGTCCTGAAAGACGAAAGAGGGAAAAAAACATGTTTCATAGTTTGTTATAAAACTGCAATTTTTCTCCTTCATTGATATTCGCTGATGAGGCTGCACTGATGGGCACAGATAAGGTGGCACTGATAAGACGGCACTGATGGGCACTGGTAGGTGGTATTGATAGGCAGCACTGGTAATGACGCACTGATTGGTGATTTATAGGTGGCACTGTGGGCACTGATAGGCTGCACTGTGGGCACTGGTAGGCAGCCGCCAGTGATGGGCTTTTTTCCTCCTCACGCTACCAGTGTGAGGAGGAAAAATAGCCGATTACCGACTCAGTTTACATCACATGATCAGCTGTCATTGGCTGACAGCTGATCACGTGGTAAGGGGTCAGGATCGACCCCTTACGCCGATCTGTGATCAGTCGAGTCTCATAGACTCGCTGATCACAGAGCATGCTGCACTCGCCCTGCAGGGGGTGCGGAGGCCGTTCAAGCACAGGATGTCCAGGGACGCTCTCCTGGCAAATTAAGTCCGCGCTGCAGCTGTCTTTCGGCTATAGCGCAGACGGCAAGTGGTTAAAAGCTACTTTTTTTGTACTGGACTGGGCTATTTGTTTATATATTATGGAAACCTGGAACTCTGCTAAATACCTTGAGGAAGGGGGTTGCCAAGTGCCCTGACCTGTTTTATGATATTTCAAAAAAATGCAAAAGATCTAAACTGGATCACTTCATCTCTGTATAGTTTCTTTAGTGCTCATACATATTAACACATGAATTAAACCCTTTGTCTACCACTTTATATTTATAAACTTCCTAATTTTCAATGGGTTAAAACAAGCTCACAGTTTTGTATCTTTTTTTTCAGTCAGCGATTAGCTTTCATGTAAAAGTGATCCAGGGGTGACTTTTAGAGACTCCAAAAGGTGCTGACATACCACCACAACCCCTCCCCCTGCCGGCAGTAGTTCTCAGGCTCTCCTTTAATGCATAGAAGGCATTAGGGTAGGTTCACACTGCCGCATGGAGTGGCTCACAGCAGGGGTCCGGTGCGTCCATGTTCACCGATTCAGGTCCGATTTCAGTCCGAAATTTTGGCTGAATTCGGACCTGAAAACGAACCAGAAGACGCACAGGACTCCTGTGTAATTCGCAACAGAGCCGCTCCAGAGATGTGTAAACCGGCTCCATAGAGAGCCCGTCACAG